>PITA01004941.1:0-17835 GCA_004023965.1 Spilogale gracilis | reverse complement strand
TTTTAAGATTTTATTTATTTGACAGAGAGAGACACAGCAAAAGAGGAAACACAGGCAGGGAGAGTGGGGGAGGGAAAAGCAGAATCCCCGCTGAGCTGGGACCCTGATGTGGGGCTGGATCCCAGGACCCTGACAACATGACCTGAGCTGAAGGCAGACCTTTAATGACTGAGGCACCCGGGTGCCCTGAGACTGAGTGTATTTTAGGAAGCACTAGACATAGAACAAGTGCTTCACAAATAAACTCATAATCCAACAGCAATTTATTAAACAATTGTTTGGCTCCCTATGCAAATAAGAAAAGCAAATGAAAACAAATGAAACACAATCTGATGAATCTTTTCTGTTTGTTTTAGTTTACTGATAACTAAAAAATATACGTAATATATATAAGTATATTGCAAATCAAAAAACCACTGTTTTTTATTTTAGAGGAATTTGAATGATTTAAGTTGGAATTGCATTCCTACTTACTTTTTGGTTTTGTTTTGTCTTCAGAGGAATTTGAATGAGTTAGGCTGGAATCCCATTTCTACATTTGACTAGCAGAGCAACTTTGGGCAGTTCTTAGAGTTTCTATTTTCCTGTCTCTGAAATGAGGGTGATGTTGAGAAAGAAGTTCTTCTGCCCTTCAAGGTACTTCAAGCCCGACTTAGAATCAAATTGACATTAGTCAGATTAACAGTAGAAAATCAAATTTAGGGGCACCTGGGTGGCTCAGTTGGTTGGGCAACTGCCTTTGGCTCAGGTCATGATCCAGGAGACCTGGGATCAAGCCCGCATCAGGCTCCCTACTTGGCGGGAAGCCTGCTTCTCCCTCTCTTATCCCCCTTGCTTGTGTTCCCTCTCTAGCTGTGTTTCTCTCTGTCAAATAAATAAATAAAATCTTAAAAAAAAAAGAAAATAAAATTTAATAAAATCAAAGCATATGTACAAGGAATCCACATAGACGTGGAAATTCCAAAGACAGTCAGGCAATGCAATGCTTATATGAGCTAAGGAGTAGGGTAAGAATCTGAGGATACAAAGGGGAGAAAGACCATCATCAGGAAGTTGAGAAATTTTGGAAAAGAAAAGTTGCCCTGTTAACACAGATAACTTTCTTAAGTAGGGAGGAGTCTCTCTCTGTTAATAGCTCTCTTCCTGGTAAAGCAAGCAATTGAAAGGGAGGTAAAGACCTTTTTCTGAATCTGATGGGTTTGAATGGCTTTTCACTCAAAATGATGTTGATGCCAGTGTGACCCATTTTGGGGCAGCCTGCCTTTGGCCCATACAGTAACAACTGGCAGAATTATTGTCAAACTTTAATGACAATAGTGATGTGAAACTTTGCTTCTTGATTAAGGTCTCATGTGCTTAAGAATCACCTGGAATCTTGGACAAAGAAGGAGGGTCTGTGATTCTGCATTTCTAATAATCTCCCAGATGAGACAGGTGTAAGAGTCCCAGGGATCACAGCTTGAATAACAAGGCTGCAGAGTATCTAATAATCATACACACTCCAAAATGTAGGTTCCTGGTCTCCACTCCCTCCAGCTTCCCTTCAGAAATTTCCAGAAGACAGAAATTGATTTTTTTTTTTTGTTCTGAATCTGCAGTTTGATGGTTTCTCATTTGTGCTCCTCATTTAAAATATTATGACTCCTATACTTTGTTTAATTCTTCTTGGCAATCAATGATTTGTGATTCTCCTCTTTCCTGAGTATGTTTATAAGATGATGACCTTGGGATTGCAAACTGCTGCCCAGACATAGAGAATAGACTTTCTATGGGAAACCTGTGAACGGACATTTTATTATCCTCTTTTCATTTTTTTTTTCCTATTTTTCCCTTTTCTTATTTTCTTTTTTTCTTTCTTTTTTTTTTCCTTTGTCTTTATATGCCAATAGAATCAACATCCCCATTTGACATTATAATGTTTCTTAGGAAGCTTTATCTCATATTTCCTATGGTTTTTATGTTCATTAGTCTTCTAGGTGAATCAGAGGTTTCCTGCTATAACACCACAAGATTTCTCAATAAACCCTCTTGGCTCCTTGTTGAGGCTTTTGAACAACTTTATTATAACAAAGTTGCCTTGGAGCCAGGGAAGACAGAATTCCAGTACTGGGCTTTCTTTCCAGTTTTATGGGTTTTTCTCCTAAGTCTAATGCCAGTTTAATGAAGTTTTATAGCTATTAATACTCCACCACTCAAGCTGCTCTAAGAAATATATAACTAAACAATAACTGGAAATAGGTAAATTCATGATTAAGTGGCCCTAAAAACTAATGCCTCTCAGTCATAGTTTGTAATTCCCAAATGCACAGCATTTAGAATGGTAACTTCAGCCTTGTAACTCTTTCAAGGAGAAAGGCTATGAACTTAAATCACTACATTAAGCTGACAGTGAGATTCATATTTTCCAAGCTAAAGACATATTTTTATAGTCACACAGTGGACTTCTGTTTATCACTCATCATAAACCATAGAAAACCATTTTTGTTTTAAATTAGGTGCTCAGGCTTTTGTCCTGTAATCTGTTTCTTTATTTCCCCTTTTCACTTTTGTTGGTCCATTTCAACAGCTCCCAGTTGTCTTTCATTTCCTAAAAATGGCTCATATTTTATAACTCAGCTTTTTTAAAGGTATTCCCTCCTAGTTGAGGTCACCTTAATTTACACCTTAAATTATGGCTCTAAAGTCAACTTCAATGCTGCTGATATTGAGTAATCCTGCCAAAGAGTCCAATTTTAAAATGAGGAACTGTCTTATCCTAAAATGCCAGGCATAAGAAACTCACGAATTTTGCATATCTCTTTAGTACTTTTACTTATTGGATTATATCCTCCGCTTCCTTTGAGCCACTTAGTGAATTATGTTTTATTTTACAGCCTAGTCTGGTTCTAGATGCTGTCCCTTCTTAAAGACCAAAAGTAAGTCACCCTTTTCTTCCCCCAGCCTAGGAAACATCACCAAATCATTTGAAAGTCAAATGACTATGGGATTGGACTTAATGATTTTAAAGCTCTCTCCTTTTCTCCGTCCCTCTTTCTGTCTCTCCTCCAACCCTTTTTCCCACAGATGGATCTCCTCCTGCTCGTGGAAGCCCATATTCTTATTGCCTGATTTTACACACTTGAATCAAGGATGCACACTGGGCGGTTCCCACTGCCCCATCACTGGATAGGGATAGGGAAATCGTTGAGCACAGACCTCTCCTTGATGAAAAATACTGTACCTTTAGTTCATACAGAATTATTAAAATGCACTTGGCAATCTATAAAACAGCAAAAAAGAGCAAATAAACATACTTAAAATGATTTTTCTTCATAACTCCTAGAGCAATTAAAAGAAGACTCTGACTCCTTCTTACATAACTGAATATGGAAAATGGGCCTATTCTTGATCATCACAGGAGATAGAAATCTGCATATTTTACTGCTGATTGCTTTTGAAAGGTGGGTTTCACCCTTTTCCCCTTTATTTCCTCACTCATTTCTATCCCCTTTTCTAGTACTCATATCTGTCTACCTGCTTGTCTTATCCTTCTAGACCTGAAATGTTTAATACGATAACAATTTGCTACATACTGCAATTGATCATTACCAGAGCTATGGCTGGCACAAATTTAGATGTGGATACTGGATTTCAAAGATTTGTTGCAAAAAACAAACCCAGATGCAAAATATCTTAGTGATTCATATTAATTGCATGTTGAAATACTGCATTTAATATATTGGGTTAAAATATATATTAGAATTAATATCATCTTTTTTTATCTTCCTAAATTTGTAAATTATATATGTGGCTGTCATTTCAAGCTTGCATTTTATTTTTATTAGACCTGTTCTAAACCGTAGCCCCTCAAATGCAGGAATTGAGTCTTTTTCCACATATCCAGTGAGTAGATCAGAAGTCACTTATGATCATTAAATGAATCTGTGGATACTTCACCCCCCAGTGTAGCTATATGCTTCAGATTCATACATGTATGAAAATCATTTTCTGTGCCCTAGCTCAGACCTTACAACTTCTGAATTCTGGTATTCCTGGACAGATTGCAAATAGACCAAAAGATTGATTCTGTTCATCCCTAGATCCACCTAATGGACATGGGGCTACCTGGGCCCCCATATGCATTGCTTTCCACAGTAAGCCACCTCATCTGTTTAATCCAGAGTATTGTGAAAAAATGGTGATATTCTCTGTGTATCATTATATAAAAGTGGGAAATATTGTCCATATTTATATGAAAGAGACAAATGTTTATATTTAGAAGACAGAACTCAAAAATTAACTTTCCCATGAACTAGGTACTTAATTTTTTCTTTTTCTTTTTTTTTTTCCTTTAAATCATTAATATCGTGGTGCATCAGTCTAAGGGGTTAATTTTACGTTGGAATGTTACAGCTTCAGGATTATTTCAAATTAGTATAAAGTTTCCTTTCAAACTTTTTTGACTGTGGTAGGTATAAATAGTATTATTTCTCTGGAAAATATCCTCTGGTTTGATGAAACACATCCTAGGCAACAGAGATCCGATTTATTAGGGACAAAAAGACAGTTCAGCATTACAACTTTTGACATATTCTTAGGCCAACCTGATGGGATATTATGAGACTGTTTTGTAGTGGATGAAACTTTAGATTTGCCCAAATTCACGCATTTTTGGCAGAGAATTTCAGACTGTGTCCAGTGCCTTTATCATTTTTCCTCAGTGTGTTTCTAGGGGGGAAACAAACTAAAAGAAAATTAATTACTGCTCTAATTTATTGAGATACAAATTTGAGTATGCCCTCCTTGTAGTTTCTTTTCCCTTTTTATTTCCTTGCCTTGGAGACTTTTAAAACAGAAAACAGTTGCTTGCGTCCAAAGTCTATTCCTAAATACCAAAAAGAAAATGCTGTGTTTTAAAGGGAAAGTAGGGAGGAAAGAGATTGCAGATTACCCAAATCAGGAGACAGGACTGACCTGGACATTTGGGGTCCTAGGCTTACTTGGAATATGCTTGCTTCACAGTGGACATGAAGGCAGCAGGGGCACACATGAAAGCAAGTGCACTCATCTTCCAATTTGAGGAAAGACTATGTGATAGGTACCATAACCCATGGGGCCGCCTCCAATGCTGGGTGTGATATGGTAATTCATACAGGAAATATATAGTCTTTGTCCGCTTTTCTAGCTCGAAGTTCCTGAGACTCTTGCAATTTCCTGAGTGATGAGAACAGGAAAGGTGTCTTTTGTTACTTAATGGAGAGATTATGGAACCCACCCAAGGATGGGGCTGGTTGCCAGGAAAACCCTAAGCATGGATTGGAATTTATAGGACTACACCGAGGCCTCTGGGCAGAGGAGAGGGCTGGAGGTTACATCAGTCATCCGTGGTCTATGATTTAATCAGTTGTGGTGTGTAATGAGACCTCCATAAAACCCCAAGAAACTGGGTTTGGAGAGCTTCCAGGTTGGTGAACACATGGAGATTAGGGGAGAGAGGCATGATCAGAGAGGGCATGGTGTTTCTGTATCCTTTCTCTTATACCTTGCTCTGTAGGTCTCTTCTGATTGGCTCTTTCTGAGTTATACCCTTTATAATAAACCAGTAATCGAGTAAGTGAAATGTTTTTCTGAGTTCTATGACCCTCTTGATCAAATTAACCAAGCCAAAGGAGGGATTGTTGGAAACTCTTTTCCATAGCCAATCAATCAGAATCACAGGGGATAACTAAACTTTTTTTTTTTTTTAAGATTTTATTTATTTGACAGAGAGAAACACAGCCAGAGAGGGAACACAAGCAGGGGGAGTGAGAGAGGGAGAAGCAAGCTTCCCGCGGAGCAGGGAGCCCGATGTGGGACTCGATCCCAGGTCTCCGGGATCATGCCCTGAGCCGAAGGCAGTTGCTTAACCAGCTGAGCCACCCAGGCGTCCTGATAACTAAACTTTTATCTGCAGTGGGTGTGTGTGTTTGGAGGTTGGGGGTGAGGACAGTGTTATCCCTGGGTCAGGGACAGACAGAACCTGAACCTGTCATATCTGGTGCTGTCTCCGGGCAAATAATGTCAAAACTGTGTTGATCTATAGGACACTCCAATGATGTCAGACAGTTGCTTGTTGGTGGAAGAAAATCCCACACCTTAGAACCGGTATCGGAATTATCATGGGATATGATAGGACCCTGGTGCAGATAGAGATGAGACACCACTGACCAAAACTCATCCTTTATCCTACAAAAGTTTTCATGCATCCCATTGCCTCTTGCATTGACTTCAAAGCCCATCCAGGACCAGTCTGAGGGAGTGGAATGGGGATCACAGTGGGAGCCAGATGATTAGAGCACCTACTCTTCCATCCAGTAGGTTGCTAGATTGGTTAGCTGTCACCTCAGTTGGCATTCTAGCAGAACTCTGAGATGCTGCTCCTTCTCTGAAAGAACAGCATTTCCTATTTGGAGGCAGAGGTAGAGCGGGGAGGATGGGCTTTTCTAGTCTCAGGAAATGCAGTCCTTTTCAAGTCAGCTACATCTCTTTGTGCCCTCCGGCCTACACCCAGTGCTTTGCACTGTTTATCAACCTTAATCAACGTGATTGACAGAAAACCTGATAATAGACAAGGGGCTGGCCCTGCTGGTGGAGGTGACCTCTTTTGAAATGTCAGGCCTAAATAAGCTGTATTTACATTTCTCTGGGCTCCAGCTTTTAAAAAGATTTTCATCTTCTACATAGGAAGGATAAAAGTAAAAGTTATTTTGGTATCCATCCAAAATTATTCGCAAACTCCCTGCACCTTCTCCAAGCTGAGAATTCCTGTGTCAGGGTCAGCAGCCACCAGTAAAGCAGGTGCTGTAAGCGTGACATACCTTCAGTTTTGGAATTATTAAAACCCATTAAGAAAAAAGGGCACAACGTTGTGTTTTAATTAGTTCAAAGATACCGCCTTTAATATGCCATAATGTAAACCACAGGTGGGATTATAGGTTGTACCCCTGCTCTGTTATTTTTCTCATTTACATTGGGAAGCCCTCCTAATCTATCTGAGGATATTTCATGGTAGATATAAAAGAGAGAACAGCACATTGTTTCCATGAGAATTGAATAATATAATGAATGAACAGATGTCAGAGGCAGAACGTTGCATGATGCTTAGCACATATTAAGGACTTGAGGAACTTTAACTATCCCCTATTCCTTCATTTTCTCCTTACCTTAATTGGGACCCTCTCTCCAGAAGAAAGAAAAATTGTCCTGGAAAAAATGACTTCACTTCAGCATGTTCAGGCCAAAGTATGATTAAGTAATGTGCTCTGGCTGGCTACTATGATTTAATACTTAGCTTTTCAAAATGTGCTGCTTAGCCCAGCTGCTTTGGGTTTTATTAGAAATGAAAGACTCTCAGGCTTCATTCTAGACCAGAGTAACCAGAGGCAACATTTAAACAAGACCCTATGTGATTCCTATGCATATTTATGTTTAGGAAGTACTGCTTGATGGAAAGAGCACTGATTTAGGAGTCAGGAGACTGGCCTTCTAGTCTGTTTTTCTTACAAACAAATAAAAACTCTAAATGCTATGGTTTTCTTTTCTCTAAAACAAGTATGTTTTTACCTGCTGTTGCTAGAAAGGTCAGATATGATCTGGAAGAACAAAATCAAACCCTGGTCTTAACTGGATATTGTAAATAATATGAATATAATGTTTTTGGATGTCAGTGAACTTAGCTGAAACCACAAAACTAACCCAGATACACGCACATGCATGCTCATGCGCACACACACACACACATTCTCAGCAACTTTGTCATGTAAGCAAGATGAGAAAGCAGCAAACTTCACCCCCTTTGACACTTCTTGTAACATTTATCACCTTGGAGATGTGTTCCTCTATTTTCTTAATGAAGGAATTCAGAATACACTTCCCCTGTATGTGATATTTAGGCATGTGGCTTATTTTGAACCAAAGACAAGGTCCAAAAGATTCAGGAAGAGCTTTTTACCTCCTCTTTGACAGTCTCTAATGATTTAGATTGGGGGACTGGTGCAGAAAGAAAGCTCAGAGTCAGGGCTAGGTGTGGTAAAATGAAGGGAGCTCCTCAGGGCATGTCTATTCAAATTGCTGTCTGTGTCCCATTGTCTCTGCATGGTATGACAACAATTTCTTTATCAAACACCTGCTCTTCCCATCTTACTGTGAATTGCCTTCATTTTCTTTGAAACCCCTGACTCCCACCACCTTCTTAACTCAGGATGGCATAGAAGCCTCAATTGGCAGACTCCCTTGGAGCCTCTCCTCTCTTTGTGGGGCTCCTGCACATACAAAATTAAATTTTTCTCCTGTTAGTCTGTCTCATGTCAATTTAATTAATAGACCAGCTAAAAGAACCTATAAGGGTAGAAGAAAAAAATTTCCTTCTCTTACACGACCCATGAGAAAATTATTTGCAATTCTGTGAAGCTGCCCTTCATCCAACACTGCAAGGGCAGAGCGGTAGAAGAAAGGGCACTGAGTCTAGTCAGTGCATAAGACACTGGTTTAAATCTGTAACCAAGTCATGTAATTGGGACCTATTTGCAAATACCACTGCTGTTTGGGGATAGATGTTATTGTAGAGGACACTTTTGAAAACTGGTCCCCGGAGGACAGACTTTTATCATCTTAGGATTTGAGATGCTATTTTGCTTCTCATCTTTTCTTATTCAATTCGCTTTCAGTCTTCATTCTTTCAGGGTTTTACTTTATATATTTCCCTCTGTGGTCAAAATAGCTGCACTCCTCCTAATTTAAAGATGTTTCATCATTAAAAATTATATTAAATAGTCAACCATCCTCAGGGAAGACTTAATTTCCACTTTCTGCTTCAGTCAGCATAGTTGAGGTTCAATCTTTCCATAAACTTGGAATCTATTTAAAGCTATTTCCATAAACCTGGAGTCATTTGATACCTCTTCATAGTCTTGCTAACCAACTAACTACCAGGTTTTAGGAACCAATAAAATTGACCTGATTTCAGCTAAAAGAGAGAAACACATTTTAAATTCTGCAGAACTGAGAAATTATAGAAACAGAGTTTATTGTGTAAAAGCAATAAAATTGCAAATGCAAATATTTGGGAGTGTTAGACTATTGATGTTGGATTTTGAAAGGAACCCAGGTTGGGGGTGGTGGGGGAGTCACTTCTCCCCCAAAGCAATCTTCATAGTTGCTTTAAAGCCAAACTCACTTATGAGTCACATCAGCATTTTTTTTTTCCTGAAGGAAAACATGTTATTATCACTGTTATTTTGCTGTTTGTTAAAGTAACATGTAGTCAGTAGAGAAAACCCCTAAGGTCTATGAAGAAGGAAAAAAAAAAACCCTCCTTAATTAGAAGCACCATTCATTTCTCTGACATGTTTCTCTTCTATTTCTGTTACTTGAATAGCTTGTACCCCTCTGCTACTTGCGAATGTTAATTTATGGAATTAAATTTAACAGAGTGGTGGGAAATGCAGTGTCATACCTATATCTTTGTCTCTGAGTTCCCTGAGGGTATTTGAGGTAGTTTAAGTGAGTGACCTGATTTGTTTCACTCTCAGAAAGAAAGAGTCCTAGTATTTCCTCTCCCTGTTGACCCCACCATTGTGGTGGTTCCTCCTTACAAAATGGCTTTGGGTATGTGACCAAGAGGATTCTATGACAGAAATGGAGATTGACTTTCAATGCGGTAGTCAGAGAAGTTTTTCTTATGGGTAATAAATGAGACCTGAAATATGATGCAGCCTCCAAAATGCAAACTCTTGACAACCATTCCAGAAACTGCCTTTTCAACACCTGCATGTTTAAACCAAGCCAGTGCAGACCTGCACGTACCCTGTATGTCCTTGAAACGTATTTGGGGATAATTATGGCTCAGAAGCAGAAATTTCTTTCCAGGAGAGTGGGTCTCAACCCTGACTGCCAGCACACTTTAAAATACAGACACCTGGTCTCCTGCCCTCCCCCCCCCCCAATCAGTTATATGAGAAAACATGGTGGTGGGGAGGGACTGGACATCCGCATTTTTCAAAGTTCTCCAGATAAAGATAATGCAAGGAGGGTTGAGGAGCACTTCTGCAGGTGTTTACCCCCCAATGGAATGTTTAAGACAGTAAACACATCTATGGAATACTAAGTATGTTTATGGGATTTGGTGAGGAGAAAAATTTTCTTATCCAACTTACTGTATTTTATAGAAAATGAAAATGAGGACATGTTAGAGTAAATGAACTCGGGCAAGTTCCTCCAAAATTAAGATCACATAGGTTACTTTATTCCTACTCTTTTCTTTTAAAAATCATTATCATCACCATCATCATCTTCATCATCATGATATTCTTCATCATCATTACCATCCCAAGACAAGGTCAAAGCCAGGCATTTCCAGTTCTAACCAAGAACCATGGAAAAGGTGCTGTTAGTATTTTTCAAACTGCTGAGTTTCAAATTTCATGAGGGCTTTGCCCCTAAATGGCTCTATTATACAAATAACATTTGGACAACATTAGAAGAAATAAGAAAAAGACCCCACATTATTACCCTTTGTACTTTCCTCAGATTGTTTTTGGGCACTTTTTATCTTTCTGTATTTCATTTGAGCCCTTCTCTGTATCCATGCACATTTTGCATAATTGTATACATAATATAGGTATAATTTTGATTTCTTTTTTGACTAAAATATGCTATAAATATTTTCAGCATTTCCATGTAATTTATTATGGCAACTCTACGAAATCAATAAACTGGTTAAAAGATTTGTACTTTATCATGAGTACAGTAAGCAACCACTGACATGCTTAAAATAAGACAGAAGATGGTCATATTGAAAAGATTACACTGGATGAAAAGCCAGTGTGGAAATAGACAGATGAGAATAATTAGGGCAGAGAGATGTCATTCACTCATTCATTCTCCAAATAGTTATCATTTGGACAATAAATGATGTAAATAAGCAAGTAAATAAATAAATAAATAAATACATAATTTTGTAAATTAATATAGGAGCTAATTAGCTATGTATATGATTCTTAAATAACAAAATAGACTCTACTCATGAAACTTGGAATTTAGTGAAGAGATTGAACAACAACAATAAAAAAAGCAAATGAGAAATCGCAGTTGTGTGGACTGCAAAGAAGAAAAGGAATGTGAAGGATGGCAGTGGGTAAAAGTGGGAAATAGGGAGGTTGATGTGGGCATAGTGTTAGAGAAGTCAAGGAGGGGGAGAAACTAGAATGGAAGAGAGAATGGCATTCTTCACAGAGGGAACAGCATGCTCAAAGGAGGTCTAGAGGATGGAAAAGGAATACAAAGAGGACAGAGTAGCCAGGGCATTGTGAGAAAGTAGGGATGTCAGGAAATGAGGTTTAAGACCAATGAGGTCCAGATTATGCTGTGGTTTGTGGGCCACAATTAAAAGCATGGGATTTGTTCTAGATGTAATAACAAGCCAATTTATGCAGAAGAACTTCACACAGTCTATGTTTTATAATGATCCCACTGTCTTTAGGGTACAGAATAAAAAAGAGTCAAAATAGAGTGGTCAGAGAGTTGCTACAACAGTCTTCCAAACAAAAGTCAATGTGACTTAAAACTAAGGCAGTGAAGGAAGAAAGGAAGAGAGTTGGTCAGATCCAAGATATATTTTGGGAGCAGAATTAACAGTGCCTTAAGAATGTAAGCCATAGGTCAGGTGTAAGAGGTTAATGGTTAATGGATCTTGTCAAATGACTTTTCAATTACAATGAAGCTACCACATTTTAAGTATAGATATTTCACAGTAATTTTGTCCTTGTTTCTATTAATATATATAGATTATGCATTTAATGTCTTCATTATGCATTTCTATGACTATCTGGACAGAATATATCTGTTATATCTAAATGTACTTCCTCTCTCGTGAATTTTACCTTTACTTCCTATTTCTAATTATGTTGGGGATTTGATTTTTTTCTTCTTCATCAAGTTATGTGAGTTTATGAAAGTCATATTATGTCAGTTATATTTGGTGTCAGTGTTTTTTCTTTGCATTTTTAAATTTTTATCATTATTTTCTCATACATGAATGTTTAATATTCATGTTCTATTAAATTGATCTCTTCCTTTCTGATTTTCCCTATTGATTTAAAGCTTAGGAAGTTGTTACACTTCATAAAATCTGACTAGTTCTATTTTATTATGTATGAATGTGTGTGTATATGTGTATACACAAAGCATATGCTGTAAGATTTGGATATAAATTAACTTTTAGGAGTGCTTGCCTAGCTCATTCCATAGTACCTGCAACTCTGTTTTGGGATCATGTGTTCAAGCCCCACATTGAGCATAGAGATCACTTAAGAAATAAATGAATAGCTGATGAGTTATTGATCACTACATCTGAAACTAATGATGTACTATATGTTAGCTAACCGAGTTTAAATTAAAAAAAACAGAAATAAATAATTAATAAATATGTTAAAAACAGAGATCTCCACTTTAAAAAAGTAAATAAAACTAACTTATTCTTCAACTGGTAACCAGTTTTCCCCACATCATTAAATGATGACTCTTGTCCCTGTTACTAGGAAATTCTGCTCCATCATAAATTAAATTCCATATATGTTATCAGATATTTTCCTTGGGTCTATTTTGCTCCTTTGATCAAGATTCTTGGGGATGAAGGAGGCAAAACCCTAGTCTTTATTGCTATCAGGAAAGGATTTCTGCTGGGGATATCTCTATCAAAATGATATTTGAAAAATACATTCTTTGATTATTTCAGAAGAATAATCCTCTTGTAATTTTGTTATCATTTAATTTAAAACACAAGCATTTAAAATTATGTGTCTCATTTATTCATAAATTTTATACTGGAGATAGCAAATTTTAAACTCTGTGAGGACCCCTGTGGATTTTTTCCACTTCTCCCAGCACTCATCATAAGATATGGCATCTATTAAGGGCTCAAAATTTTTTATGAATGAATAAATGAACTGGTACCTTTTAGTCAACCACATCTATATCTGAAAAATTAACCTGGAAAAGCAATCTTTATGTTGTTCAGCTTTCCCGTGTGGAAGCAGCAAATGTTTCCCTTTTATACAAGACTCCTATTAGGTATTTTATTTGCAAATATAGGTCACAGATATTTTGTTATGTTTACTTCAAAATTACTTTGCTTTCAGCATTGAAGGTAGGATTTAACTTTTTGTTGTATCAGGTAACAGATTACTGTTCTTTACAGAAAAACAATTGATTTTATTTATCTTGTATTCAGCCAGTATAATAAACATTTATTGATTCAAGTGACATTTTACTGAAACTTAAAATAGCTTTTATTGTAAAATACACCATTGATTTAATAAGAACTTAAAATATAACCATATTAAATAGACACATGATGATAAGACTCCATCAGTTTCAGATTTTTTTCTTTTTAAAGAGACTAATACTGATGTCATTCAGTAGATTTTATTTAATTATTTGGACTGTGTGCAAATAACCTGTAGGATATGACATCTGTAAAAAAATAACATTTTCCTTTTTTACCATATTTTTGTTCATATTTATGATACTGACTGAAACTTCAAAACTTCTCTGAATAAATACAGGTATCCTTATTAAAAATGATAAAAATGGTCCTTTTTCATTTAGAAAGTATTCCCTGAGTCCTCACCATGGGAACATAGCAGGCAAAATGTGCTGAAGGACTTTGAATACTGAGCATGGGGTAGAGCGATAAATTAAGACCAGCACTGAGAGCAGAGCTGTTGAGGGTGTTACTTCTGTGTGAATTAAACAGGGATAATCTGGTGCCAAACTCAATTACGATTGAGAAGAAATTTTTCACCTTCCATACACATGAGAATCAGCTGGGCTTCTATTTCACAGATTTGGGCTCATTTGTCCCCAAAGGGGCTCTCACACTTGTGCGTTCTTTAGGCTTTCCAGGTGTGAGAAAATGAAGTCAAAGCTGAGTTCCACATTACTGGTGGATATACTAACCTAGTGGAGGTGTGTATAGAATATCTATATCCCAGGGGTTTCTCCAAACTCTTAGTGGGCTAGAGTACATTTTATTTATTTTTATTTATTATTTGTTCAGTGCTATTTTAATACTATTGACTATATCCCCTATATTGTACCTTTTATCCCCTTGACTTATTCATTCCATAACTAGTAGCCTGTATCTCCCACTCCCCTTCACCCATTTTGCTCAGTCCCTACACTCCCCTCTCCCCCCCCCCCCGAAACCACCAGTCTGTTCTCTGTATTTATGGGTCTGTTTCTGCTTTTTTGTGTGTTTGTTTGCTCATTTGTTTTGTTTTATTTTCGATTCTACATGTAACTGAAATCATAGGGTGTTTGTCTTTCTCTGTCTGACTTATTTCACTTAGCATACTACCCTCTAGGTTCATCCATGTTATTGCAAATGGCAAGATCCCATTCTTTCTTATGGCTGAGTAATATTCCACTGCATATATGTACCACTTCTTCCTTATCCATTTGTCTATCAGTGGATATCAAGGCTGTTTCCATAATTTTGCTCTTATAAATAGTGCTGCAGTAAACATAGAGGTGCATATGTCTTTTTGAAATAGTGTGTTTTTTTTTCCCCTTTGGGTAAATACCCAGTAGTGCAATTACCATATTGTATGGTATTTCTATTTTTAATATTTTGAGGAACCTCCATGCTATTTTCTGCACCATTTTGCATTCTCACCAACAGTGCACAAGAATTTCTTTTTCTCTACATCTTTGCCAAGACTTGTTATTTCCCATCATTTTTGTACTGGTCATTCTGACATGTGTAAGGTAATGTCTCATTGTGGGTTTGATATGCATTTCGCAGATGATTAGTAATATTGAGCATCTTTTCATGTGTTTGTTGTCCATCTGTATGTCTGCTTTGGAAAAACGTGTGTTCAGGTCCTCTGCCCATTTTTTAATCAGATTGTGTTTTGGGTGTTGAGTTGTATAGATTCTTTATATGTTTTGAAAATTAACTCCTTATCAGATATGTCATTTGCAAACATCTTCTCCCATTTGGTAGGTTGCCTTTTCATCTTGTTGATGGTTTCCTTAACTGTGCAAAAGCTTTTTATTTTGTTGTAGTCCTAATAGTTTATTTTTACTTTGTTTCCTTTGCCTGAGAGGTGTAGTAGAGTATAGTTTCTTGTCATCTTCAAATAGTGACAGTTGTATTTCTTCCTTACCAATTTGGATGTCTTTTACTTCTTTTTCTTATCTGATTGCTCTAGCTAGGTCTTCCAGTACTATGTTGAGTATGAGTGGTGAGAGTGGACAAGCCTGTCTCATTCCTGACCTTAGAGGGAAAACTCAGTTTTTCAGCATCAGAGTGCTGATACTGTGGGTTTGTCACATATGGTGTGTATTAAGGTACATTCCCTCTAAACTCACTTTGTTGGGATTTTTATAATAAACATAGATTTTTAATTTTGTCAAGTACTTTTTTTGCATCTACTGAGATGATTTGTATCCTTCATTTTGTTAATGTGGCCTATAACCTAGACTTGTGAATATTGAACCACCCTTGCATCCTAGGGATAAATCCCATTTGAGTGTGATAAATGATCTTTTTAATGTATTGCTAAATGTGTTTTCTAATATTTCGTTGAGGACAGAGTACATTTTAAATGCTCAAGAGTGATACAGAATTACAAGACCATTTCTGCTAATAGTTTTTTCATAACATCACCATTATAATTAAATATATAATACTGATTACAATTTAATATTTTGTTTGTGAGTAGACTAATTTTTTCCTTCCCATTAGAGTCTAAGCACTATGTGAGTAAGGACCATATCTAATTTTATGCCACATCCTATATGCAGTAGCTACAGTTTCCCAAACAGAATGGTCCATGGATATATATATATATATATATATATTTTTTTTTAAGTATCTCACATGACTCTTTCCAAAAAACACATTTTTGGAAGATGCTTCTATAAAATGATTTCCAGAGTTGTTATTCATTTATATTTCCCATAGTTCTCTCACTTGGTGGAGCTGTGAAGCTTCTCCAGGAGGAAAATAAACAGGAAGGGAGAAACCACACTCATACTTGAAGTTGAGATTTCTCAAGGAGCTGATGAATGTATAATTGTCAGTATGCAATTTCCAGTTCTTAAGAAATTGACTACTTCCTCACTTCATGAACAGCAGTGAAAAGCATTTTTGACATGCCAGGCACTTTGCTTGGTGCTAGTCATCAAACATAAATAAATAAGCATTTATTAAGGGCTTGTCACATGAAAGAAATAGTGATAGATTCTAGAAAAGCATTGATAAGAAAACAGTGCATGGGTTGTTCCTGATCCTCTGCAGCTTGCACACCTTCAGGGAGCTCACATTTCTTTGAAAAAGACACAATACAGCTTTTGACACCATTAATTATTCCCTATCCCTTCAGTCTCTTCTCCTGTCTTTCATTTTCTTTCTTTTAAATCTCTAGCTACTTGGCTGTACTTTTTCAAGACACTATTTCTTAAATGGGAATGGTATCCCCCAGGGCTATATTTTCTTGCTTTCTCTCTCTCCTTATCCTTTTCTTGCCCTAATCATAGATAATCGCATCCACTCCTCATGAATCTTTATGGTTCATAAACTCATGCCAAGCATTTACTGAGTCACCTACTGCCCACCAGTAGGTCTTTTCACATAGAAGATTCTAAATGTTCTGAAAGAAATGATTTTATTTTAAGTGCTCTTTTACTGAAGTATGCTTCTTGTCAGAATTGTGTGCTAGATTGAGAAACAATGGATCTTTGCCCCCAAAGAGTTCACATTGTGAAGGTGAGGGGCAGAAGTCGACACAAAATTGGAATTCCTGACGCAGATGTAAAGCATAGGTTTCCGAGGGAAGTCAAACCCAGATAAGAGTGAAATGCAAGGTTGGTACTAGATTGTAAGAAGCCTTGGAAACTGACCCACTTCAATATCCATCCCCATCTCCACACGGGAAAGACTTGAGAAAGTCATGGCTCTTTCCCCATAGTCTGGTTTCATTTGTCTGATTGCTTTGGGAAGCTGAGAGAGTAGAATGCCTGAAACACCAATTTTCAGGTGAAATCTCCCTTTCCTGCCCTAGTGCTGCTTCAGGTAGACTGTTTTCTGAAGTCAGAGAAGGGGAGGTGGCTGTCTGCCCAAGAAGGATGAGGCCTGGAGTCAGGTCCAGCAAACACCTTTTATTTCCAGAGCCAATTTTCCATTAACAAGATCTCAATGGCAGCTCCTTTTCTCAGGATAAATACATGCTCTTTTTAATTAATATAACTTGTAGTAACAATAACTGGTAGTTGAACTTTCTCCATAGCCAGGACTCCAAGTTCTAAAGCACACAGTCTGCATTCACTCTTGAGCACAGCATGGACTTTTCCCATCAAGGCTACATGCGCTGCTGCCCGATTACCTCCGTATCTCCTCCTCAAACAGTCTCTTCCAGTGGTGCAAGCCAGACAGGAATGCCTTCCTTCCATTATAGTTTCTACCACTTATACGTGGCTCTCTTATCATTGTATCATTAGCATGATGGAGGAGGTTGGCTGTTGCCTGGAAACAAGGAGATGTGCAGCTCTGCTTGGTTTTTGCTGAGAATTCATTACTACATGGAGAGACTCCAAGGATGTTCTTATCTCAGCTCTTGCACATAATGGCAAGAATGCAATTACTAGTAAATTCTCTTTCTTTTTTCTTCTCCTCTCCTCCTTTCTTTCCTCCTCTTCCTCCTCACATGCTCCTTTTTCCTCTCCTCCTCCTTCGTCATTGTCATCTTTCTTCTTTTCTTCCTCCTCCTCCCCCTTCTTCCTTCTCCTCCTCATCTTCCTCCCCCTCCCCTGTTT
>PITA01004940.1:0-116857 GCA_004023965.1 Spilogale gracilis | reverse complement strand
AGGACAGTGGGAGAAGGAAAGTAAATGGGAACTAGGGTAATCTAGGGAGGGAAACGAAACAACAGAGACTTTGGACACAGAAACAAACTGAGGGACTTGGAGGGAGGGGGGTGGAGGGATGGGAGAGCCTGGTGGTGGGTACTGGGGACACCTAAAGCATGGAGCACTGGGTGTGGGGAATGGGGAATGAATCTTGGAATACTGGAAAAAAAATTTTTTAGTAACAATAAAAAAAAAAAGTGAGGAAGTTGGGTGGTACAGTAAAATCTTTAACTGCTTTTGCACCCACCCTAGAGACAGGATTAGTATTGTTACTGCAGGGCACAGAATGATTGCTTAAACTCACAGAAGTTGAGACCACTGAGGCACAGGGATCAAGAAATACAGATAAGAGATACAGAGATATGATTACCAGGAGGAGGATTGAATGGAACTATATGTCTTGAATAAGCACACAAAGGACATATTGCCCTGACCCACAGGGTATGTGGCTTTCTGGATTCTGGGGGGGGGGGGGAAGCCCGAGGGGCTTTCATTCACATTCACAGGTACCTCCACCAAAGTTTTCCTGGTGGCTTGGGCATGGCAGGAGGGGCGGATCAAGCACCGTCCCGGACAGTTTTGGTTCTATTGCTTGAATTCCTATAAATCTGCATCATTTGATTTTAGCAAATCTTGACTGAGTTCTTACTTTACGCAAGCCACTATGTGCTCGGTGGTACAAAGGATACATGGGGAAGTAACACAGTCCTAGCTCTCACTAAGCTTCTAACTTAATGTTAAAGATTTAACTATCAAGTAAAAGGCATCAGGAGGTCATTCCCAAGAGCGGGAAGAAGAGACAAAACAAGCAGCCCTTTTGTTTCTATTTCTTGCTTTTTATCACAATTTTATTTCAAGTAACATTTAAAAGGACATGAGTTTTGTAGGTTTCTTAAAGCAGGGAGGGACAAAAATTTAAAAATGCTGAGATACTCTATTTATAGTTTATAAAGCACTTTCATGCCCATATTCAATTTAGCCTTACCACAACTAGTAAAAAAAAAAAAAGTCTTATTATTCCCCTTTTTAAAGTGACATGACTGATGAGTGGTAGATTTAGGATTTCAAACCCAGGGTCTGTACGCCTTTCATTATACCACACTGTCTGACACTAAGCAAAAGAAAACAAAATCCCTGAAATCTTGCATAATTTATTCTACCCAGATTCCTACCGGGTATACATATGCTCCTAGTCCTAACAAACCCAATCCTTGATCAACATCACTTAAAGGGTAAACTAAAATTTTAATTCTAATTTAAACTGCAGCAGACTGGTATAAATACTTCAGAGGGCAGAGATGGGACTGGAATCTGAATCACCTCAGTTTGGAGGCATTTGCAACTGGTCCTTATTTTCCAAACCGATTTTGAGAATAGTATATAGTAAAAAACAAAAATAGAAAGAAAAAACAAACAAACAAAAAAACCACTGTATACCCAAATCACTTGAGAAACTTAAAAAAAAAAAAAACCAGATACTCCAGCTCTCTTTCAAGTCAACTGGCCTGAGTGGAGTTTTGGGCTCCAGAATATGTGAAAATCAGTGCAGGTGGTTTGGCTGCATGGGGAGGGCTGAAAATGGAGGCAGAGTGGGTGAAGGTACTGCCCAAAATGGTTTCGTCCATAAATGGCTTCCTTTCAGAATATGTCATGATTATACGGTAAATTATGTTTCTTATTAGAAATCCTAGTCTTGTCATTTAATATAGAAGAAATAGATATTAAGGTTTTCAGACCATGGCTTTTACCTAGACAGCAGATGGGCTACCTGTATCTCTCCGATTTCCCACTGGAGGGTCATTACTGTTTTCCCTTCCCCATGCGGGGCTGCCCCTGTAAGGAGGACAGTCCTCCAGACTGCCACGCCATGTTTAATCCCATAAAGAACAAGCAATTTGGAAACTGCAGAACGAAACCCTCTGCTTATACCTAGAATCAAAGAACAACAGAATTTTGGGATGGGAAAGAATCTTATGAACTCCTCTCTTCCAATTCCTAATTTGACAGATGAAAAAACCTAATGTTCAGAAAGAGAGAATGAGAGAGAGAATGAGAGAGAGAGAGAGAGAGAGAGAGAGAGAGAGAGAGAGACACCCATCATTGGTCAGCCCAGGATCCCTGACTCAGTCTAGGGTTCTTTGTGGATGGTTCTCATTCTGCCCAAAGCTATGTGTTTAGCTTCTCTGACCCTGATGGGGAAAACAGATGTAGGGAAAGAAATTGTTTTTCCGGATTAAGAGCCCTTGGGAGCAGAACAGAAGTGAAGGGACTGAAGAGTGTGTGTGTGGGGATGGGGGTGGGTGTTAGGGGGGTGGGGGTGGGGCTTAATGATGTCTAAAACAGGACAGCTGAGTAGTTAGAACAAGGCAGGTCATTATGAGCTTTTCGTTCTACTTTTGGCTCTTCTGCTATATGATTAACTCTTCCTAGAGAATCACTTCATTTCCTTAAATGCCCAAAAGAATAATTTTGATAAATGGATGAAATATCAAAATCAGTAAGAGGAATGTGGATGAAAGGTTCTATGGCCAAAGTACATCTTTGGGACCTTCAGGGGGTGACACACCATGTGTTCCCACAGAAGTTTTACTAAGGCTCTGCTCAGTGTCTGATTTTAGGCTGAGCAAATAATGTGGCGGACCTGGATCTGTTTGGAGCTGGCCAGTTTGAGTTACATCCAGTGGTAAAAGGACAATAAAAAGATTTGGAGCACATATTTGCCCTTTCCCAAGCTCTCCTAACTCCCAACTAAGTGTAGGGAGACTCTTTGCATTTTAGGTGACCTGTGGGCCCCAGGAGCTGCCCTAGTTACCAGGGGGGCCTGGTGGTTTCCCAAGTGCTCTCCTCCACACAACAGGGATGAAGAGGCACAGAAGGGGTAGAGGTCCTACCGCCACTAAGCTTGGCTTTGTTGGTGGGAAAACGTGGAAAGGGGGTGGAGCAAATGAGAAGCAACGGGATTTCCTCAGTCCTTCCTAAGTTAACCCAAGCACTTGCTTTATTAAAATAACCAGTTGAGTTGGGGCAGAAAAGTAGTATTTCTCTGACTTTCTTCCATAAATACTGTTTCACAAGACTGTTAAGTTGGTTCTCCTTTCTGCCCCACACCATTCCCAAGTTTTACTGGTAAAAAACAGTTGTTTCTATCTGGCCTCTTTCTACCTCTTTCTGGCAGTGACACTGGAGACTCTCAAACCGCCTCCAATGCCACTGCCCCCAGATGCAGGAATACAGCCCTGCCCTCAGTGGGGGGTCTCTGGATTCAGGTCTAAGGCCTCTCCCAACCCCTCCATTGGCCTTAGGAGGTGACTGTGCCCTGAGAGACATGCTGTTTTGTTTTAATGCTACAAATCTCGGAAGCTCTGGAACTTCATATCAAAGCTATGCAATAGTTTTTTAAGAGATAAAATATGCCCCCTTTTCTTGCTGCCCTTGTGTCTGCGTGTGGGCAAGAGATTTAATTACAATGAATAAAACTGAATGGTGGTCTAAGACTCTTAAAATCAAAGTGGTAACCATGGCTGAATTTCATTAGCAAACATAAATACAAATAGGCACATCTTGTTTGTACCAATGCCATGTGACTTTTCCCCTTTTGATAATTTCACTCTAACTCTGATATTTCAGAGAATCTAAATTGAACCATATGATGTATGGTGCTGTAAATGCAAAGCTCTTCACTAAACATTTTCCTTTTTTGTATACTTCCCAATGTTATAAATATCTTGTGAAAATCATGGTGGGCAGCTTGTCAGACAGCAGAGACTCGATTTAAAAACAGTGGAGGGAGCCCTGCCCTTTAAATAAGAGGTCTTGTCTGGCTGGCAGAAAGGGAAAAAAGACATAGCAACAACTCTCATTCTATTCCAAGTAACCGGGAGCCTATAAATCTTGAGGAACTTGTCATTTTATGCATGGCTTTCTCTAAGTGTATGCCATATTCTTATTACCAAGTTACTTCAGCATTCTGAAGACAAACATCTCTGAATTAAAATTTAGTTATTAAAAATTACAGTTTCCAACTACGTCATCCCAATCAAATTATATGAGCGATGTGTTAATTTTTGTTGTTGTCATTAAGCAAGAATAATTAAGTGGCTGATCCGTACAATGATGTATTTCAGAGAAAAGGTTTTTCATGAATGCTATTGTTAGCAATTTTATATGAGACTAAAAGTATACCATTTCCACATATAAATGATTCTTCCTATGATACTGTGTGCACTCAAATACATCTATGATTAATAGTAATTTAATGCCAGCTACTTTATAGTGCAAAAAATCAGAACACAGATGTCTGAAACTATTCCAAGTTGCAAACACACATAAGAATATGTGTAAAGAGTGTCACATCGGCAGGAATTAGTCATCAAAATCTCCATTATGGGGAGGGGGGCTCAGATCTACCAAGATTTAATTCTCATTTCTTTTGATTGACTCATAGCCTCTGGAAGGTAGGGATTGCTATTTTATTTATCTTCATATGTCTAGGGTATAATCCACTGAACAGCCAGTAAGTAGGTGCTCAATAATCACCCACAGACCGAATGCATTTGACTAGCAAACAGCTTACTTTCCTTTGGACAACAACGAGAAACGTTAACATGTGTTCACCGTCAGAGCAGGGGCTGGGCTATGCTCAGCTCCTAAAAATTAGGTTTAAACCACACACTTATCATTTCACAAGATAATCATCATCAGCAGTTGTTAAGAAAAAAGAGATTAGTGACCTTAATAATTCAACTATAAGCCATACTGCAAAGCAAATAGTTCCTCTAATATTAGTTCTTAGTTCCCACAGGAGCATTTCTGGGCTTCTCATTATTGTTATCTGCCAGGAGTAAAACTTTTTGCACTGATGAAGCCAACTGCCTTGTTTGCCAGAAAAAACCGGAATCCAAGTCATCTAAAACAATACTGCTAAATAGTTTTGTTGTGTCTAAACATTTTAAGTCCAAATATTCTGTTACTGAAAATTATAATTAATAGCAAGTTTATAGTAGATAGTATAAAATAATTTCTTTTTTACCATCTCGGTTGTGAGGCAATGTTGCTTAATTGCCTTTTTCAAGGCTTCAGCAATGATACAAGCTAAAAATAAAAGGAAAATACTGCCTCAGTGGCCTTTGCCACATCAAAAAATATAACACAAGGAGTAAGAGCAAGGATAGCAAGAGCTGTTTACCAATAACCAAGATACCAATCTAGAATAGTAAGTACATTATAATTAAGGTCCTTAAGAATTTTTTGAAGACAATGAGTAATAAAATTATGTCAGAATAGTCAGGACACAGTAGTTAATAATATCAACCACATATGGTAGCCACCTGAGAAGGCATATTTCTGTATCACTCCAGTATCATTTATTTGTTTATTCAACAATACAGAGTGCAAAGTGCAATGGATTCAACAGTGATCACAGATGTGGTTCCTCCCCTTCACGTTGAACAGTTTAATGGGGGAGACATATTGAATGAGAAATGAAAGAAGTGATGGGAGTTATAAAGAATGAGAATAGGATGTAATGGAACCATATGAGAAGGTGGTGGGGTGGGTGGTGGTGATCAAGGAGATTTCTTGAAGGAAAAGATAGTCAACTGAGACCTGAATTGGAGATGGGAGGGGAATAGGTAGTAGGTGGGAAAGACCCAGATGAGAGAGAGCTTGACTTACCTTTTGCCCAAATGCCAGTCTATAAAGCTATATTAATCAATATATAATAAATATTAAATCTAACCCACACTACCTACCACTGAAGGGTTTCTCAAAATTCTGGTAAGAAATACTATGTTAAATAAGCATTCCATTTTTTTGAATCTTGCTTTAGGGCCTGATACAAACTCTTCATATTAAATTGGAATAATCTGAGGACTTCCAGTTCTGGTCTGGCATGTAATAAGAAGGTTGGAAGTTGCCGCTCTGTTTTAACAATAACTAAAAGCTGAGCAAACTGGAAAATCAACAACTCTTCTTAGATCCAAAAGAGAAGTGTGGTCATAGGGCAAACCACTTCTCCTAATATCAGAAAGACCGACAGGAGGACACAGAGAATCAGAACTTACTGAGAATACAGACTGAATCACAAACCTCCACAGGAACCTGTGTCAGGGTAGAGAAACCTGAACCGCATGCAATGGACAAATTGCCAGAAGCTCATGTGGACAGATCTGGAAGACAACACTCTACGTGGACTCAGTCATGGCGGGGACAGGGAAGAGGCCCTGTACTTTTGTGAGTTTTACCTCCTGGAGCCCTACCAGTTCTCACAGTGAATATCATTGAAAAATCTCCCAAGTTTTGGGCAGGGAGAGGGGAAAAAACATTTTGAAATATGTCAGAGCATTCTGTTCTTCTTAACAAAATCTACCCTGAGGGAAACTATTTAGCCACAGCCTAGCTGCTGTGATTTTATCACAGTCTAACTGACCTGGAAAAAGGGAAATACCCAACTTGTGCCCACTGTGGCCATCCTGTTCACCTAACGGGGGGTGGTTGGAAAGGGGAAGACTAAGGAGTACTTGTGAAGTTCAAAGTCCAGAGGCACACACTTGCTAGAAGACTAACACTTAATCATACTAGTATAGAATGCTTCTCTGACCCCTCCCCCATCTTACTACCATATTAATATATGCCTTTTTGTAATAGTTCCTTTTACTCTGTGAATCATGCCTGGCTATTAATACAAAATGATAAGACATACTGACAGGCAAAAAAACAGTATGGAGGGACAGAACAAGCATCAGAACCAGACCCAGATGTTACAGACATGCTGGAATGATGAGACCAGGGATTTAAAGCAAATATGATTAATATGCTAAGGGCTTTAATGGACAAAGTAGATAGCATGCAAGAACAGATCAGCAAGGTAAGCAAAGAGATGGAAATTCTAAGAAACAATCAAAAAGAAATGCTAGATATAAAAAATGCTGTAAGAGAAATGAAGAAGGCCTTTGATGGGCTTATTACTAAACAGGATACAGCTAATGAAAGAAACTTTGAGCCTGAGAAAATCTCATTAGAAACCTCCAAAACTGAAGAGCAAAGACGAAAAGAAACTAAAAAACAGAGTAGAATATCCAAGAACTGTGGGACAGCTAAAAATAGTGTAACATATGCAAAATGGGACTACCAGGAAGAAAGAGAAGAAAAAGAATAGAAGAAATAGCTGAAACAATAATGACTAAGAATTGCCTCAAATTAATGATAGGCATAAAACCACAGATCCAGAGAGCACAGAGAACAACACCCAGCACACTCATACCCATGCCTCCCTGCCAAAACACCAAAAACCAAACCAAACAAAACAAAACCTTCCCCCAAAACAAAAAACAAACTCAAACCTAGGCATATCATACACAAGTACAGAAAACAAAAAGTATTTAAAGATGCCAGAGGAGAAAAACAACTTACCTAGAGAGGGGCAAAGATAAGAACTACATTTGACTTTTCTTCAAAAGCCATGTAAATAAGAAAAGGGTGAAAGAAATATTTAGAGAGTGTTGAGAGAATAAAACTACCAACCTAGAATTCTATACCCTGTGATATAATCCTTTAAAAGGAGAAATAGGCTTCCTCAGACAACACAAAGTGAGGGATTTCTTTTTTTTGGCCAGTATCACTGCCTTGTAGAAAACAAAAAACTATTTATAGAGAAGGAAAATGACATAGGTCAGAAGCTTGGAGGTACACAAAGAAAGGAAGAACAATGGAGAAGGAATAATTGAAGGTAAAATAAAAATGTTTACTTTTATGATTAACTGATGTAATAGATAACAGTTTCTTCAAACTTAAAGCAACAGTATAATCCATTATGTTGTATATATAATGTTTATGTATACTTATGTACAAATGAAATGAATAATTGCAACGATAAAAGTGACATGAGGGAGGAATTTATAAATCATTTTGTTCTTATAACGTACTCACATTGGAGTTTGATTAGCTATAAACGTATATCATGAATTCTAGGCCAACTACTAACATGAGTTAAAAAAAAAGGAATATGTTAAGAAAGGAGAGAAGGTGAAATCACATAAAATGCTCAATTAATATCAGAAAAGGCAGAAAAAGATTGGAAGACCTCCAAAAGGGGACAAAGAATGAGGATAACTAGTAGAAAGTGATATAGTAGATATTAATCCAACTATAGCAATGGCCACTTTAAATGTCAATGGCTTAAATGCACCAACCAAAAGTCAGAAATTATCAGGGTACATCAAAAAATAAGACCCAACTATATATTGTCTATATGATACTCACTTTAAATACGAAGACACATATAGATTAGAAGTAGCTGGATGGAGACAGATATACCATGCTAACAGTAATCAAAAGAAAGAGGAATAACGCCATTGCTTTCAGACATGGAAAACTACATCAAGAAAGTTACAACAATCCTTAACAGTTATATACCTGTTACAACAACAGAGCATCAAAATACAGGAGGCAGAAACTGACAGACTGCAAGGCGAAACAGATGAATCTACTTTTACAGTTGGAGACTTCAATAATCCTCCATCAGAAAAGCACATATTCAGCCCCTAGAAAATCAGAGAGCATGTGGTGGAACTTCATAACATCACCAAACAATAGGGCATAATGAGTATCTAGAGATTACTTCATCCAACAACAGATTACAAATTATTTTTATGTTCACATGGAGCAGTCAACAAAACAGACCACATTTGGGGCCACAAAACATACTCTAACCAATTTAAAAGAATAGGAATCATAAAATGTCTGCTCTCAGACCATAACAAAATTAAATTAGAAACTGATAATGGAAGGATAGTTGGAAAACTTTAAAACACTTGTAAATCAAACAGCATATTTCTAAGTAATCCATGGGCTAAAGAAGAAATCTCAAAGAAGTTAAAAATATTTTGAATTAAATAAAAATGAAAACACAACTTATCAAAATCCATGGGATGTGGCAAAGATAGTTTAGAAGGAAATACATAGCACTGAATGTCTATATTAGAAAATGAGACAGATGCAAAATCATTCATCTAAGGTTCCATGTTAGGAAACTAAAAAAGAAGAGCAAATTAATATTGAAAATAAGCAGAGGAGTAGAAATAATAAAAAATTAGAACAGAAATCAAATTGAAAACAGGAAATCAATAGAAAAAAAATCCACAACCAGTTCTTTGAAAAGATCAATATGATTGATAAGCTGCTTAACCAGGCTAAGAAAGAAAGAAACAGGACTCATATGACTAACATCAGAAATGAAGGAGTAGATATCACTCTCCTATGGGCATTAAAAGGACAATAAAGGAATATTATGAAAAATTTAAACTCAGAAATCTGATAACCTAGGTGAAACAGATCAATTCATTGAAAGATACAATCTGTTAAAAACTCAAAGAAGAAGGAACAATCTGACAAAACCTGTATCTATTAAAGAAGTTGAATTAATAGTTGATAACCTAAAACAGAAAGCCTCAGGTCCAGGTGGGTTCAGTGGTGAATTCTATCAAAGATATATGAAAGAAATTATATCAGTTCTCTACAGTTTCTTCCAGAAGATACAAGCAGAGGGAGTTATGTCTTATTCTATGAGGTCAGCATTATCCTAATACCAAAAAGAGACAAAGACATTATAAGAAAACTACAGACCAATATCTCTCATAAACGCAGATGCAAAAATCCTCAAAAAAATATTAGTAAATCGAATCTGGCAATGTATAGAAAAAATTATATGCCACAATCAAGTAGGATATAGTCCAGGTATGCAAGACTGGTTCAATATTTGGAAATCAATTAATGTAAGCTATCATCAACGGGCTAAAGAAGAAAAGTCACATGATCATATCAATGGGTGCAGAAAAAGCATCTGACAAAACCCAAAACCCATTCACCATAAAACCTCTCAGGAAACTAGAAATAGAGGGGTTTCCTCAACTTGGCCAAGAATATCTATAGAAGTCCTAAGCTAGTATCAAACTAGAAGCTTTCCTACTATGATCAGGAACATGGCAAGAATGTTCCTTTTCACCACTGCTTTTCAACATTGTTCTGGTAGTCCTAACTAATTCAATAAGACAAGAAAAGGAGATAAAAGGACATAAATTGGCAAGGAAGAAATCAAGTTGTTTTTGTTTGCAGACAACATGATCATCTATGAATAAAATCTGAAAAGAATCAACAAAAGCATTCTTGGAACTAATAAGTGAATATAGCAGAATTGCAGGGTGCAAGGTTAATATACAGAAATAAACCATTTTCTTAAATGCCAGCAATGAACACGTGGAATTTGAAATTAAACACACACTATCATTTACAATAGCATCCCCCAAAATGAAACGCTTAGGTATAAACTAACAAAACATGTACAAGATATATGTGAAGAAAACTACAAACCTCTGATGAAAGAAATGAAACAAGAAGTAAATAAATGGAGAAATAGTCTATGTTCACGGACAGGAAGACTCAGTATTGTTCAGATGTCAGTTCTTTCTAACCTGATCTACAGTTTCAAAGCAATGTCAATAAAAATTCCAGGAAGTTATTGGTGAATACCAACAAACTGATTCTAACGTTTATATGGAGAGGCAAGAAACTCAGAAGAGCCAGTATAATATAGAAGGACAAAAACAAAGTTGGGTCATGCACACTATACAACCCCAAGACTTAGGAAGTTACAGTAATCAAGACAGTATGGCATGGCAAAAGAAGAGACAAATAGATGAATGGAATGGAATAGAGAGCCCATAAATAGATCCACATAAATATAGTCAACTGATCCTAGACAAAAGAGTAAAGACAATAAAATGGAACAAAGAGAGCCTTTTCAACACTTGGTGCTGGAATAACTACACATACACATGCAAAAAATGAATCTAGTCATAGATATTTAACCATTCACAAAAACTAACTGAAAATGGGTCACAGACCTAAATGTAAAATGCCAAACTCTGAAACTCCAGTAAGATAACAGGAGTAAATCTCGACAACCTTGGTATTGGTGATGACTCTTTAGATAAAACACCAAAGTCATGAACCATGAAAGAAAAAATTTAGGAAGCTGAATTTCACTGAAATTAAAAATTTCTGCACTGCAAGAGATACTGTCAAGAGAATGAGAAGACAAGCCACAGACTGGGAAAAAATATTTGTAAACTATTAAGACTGTTATCCAAAACATATAAAGAACTTTTAAAATTCAACAGTAAGAAAACAATCTGACTAAAAAAGGGGCCAAAGACCTTAAGAGGCAGATAATCGAAGAGGATCTATGGATGGCAAATAGGCATCTGAAAAGATGCTCCACATTATATGTCCTTAGGGAAATGTAAATTAAAACAGCCAGGAGATATCGCTACACACTCATTAGCATGGCCATAATCCCAAACCCTGAAAACAATACATGCTCATGAAGATGTGGAGCAACAGGAACTCTCATTCACTTGCTGGTGGGAACGCAAAATGGTACGGCCACTTTGGGAGGCAGTTTGGCAATTTCTTAGCGAACTAAACATACTCTTTCTTACCATATGATCTAGCAATTGCACAAGGAGTTGAAAACTTAGGTCTACACAAAAATCTGCACATGGATATTTACAGCAGCTTTATTCGTACTTGCCCAAACTGGGAAGCAATGAAGACGTCCTTTGGGAGGTGAATGGATAAATAAACTGTGGTTCTTTCAGACCATGGACTATTAATCAGTACAAAAAGAAATGAGAACTTAGGCCACAAAAAGACAATGGAGGAGGCTTAAATCCATACTACCTGGGGAAAGAAGACAATCTGCAAAGGTTCCATGCTGTAGGATTCCAAATACATGACATCTGGGAAAAGGCAAGACGATGGAGTGGCTGCCAGGTGACAGGGGTGAAAGGGGAATGAATCAGCAGAAGACAGGATTTTTAGGGCAGTAAAACTGTCCCGCATGATAGATGGTACAGTGATAGATACGTGCTATTACACATTCATCCAAACCCCTAGAGTGCTCAACAGAAGCTTTCCCAACAGCACATCAGAGTGAATCCCAATGCAAACTGTGGACTTTGGGTGACGACTCTGTGTCACTGAAGGCTCATGAAATGTAACTGATGGCCCGTTCTAGTGGGGGATGTGGATCGAGGGGGACGCTTACCCATGTGTGGAGCAAGTGGTATTACTACCTTCTGCTCCATTTTGCTGTGACACTAAACCTGTTATTCAAAAAAAATATATTTTTAAAAAGATTGGGATACTTTCTCTTGACATTTATCTCAAAACTGCTGCATACAGACAATGACAAGCATGCCTCCTCCACGCCTTTCCTTAAGTAGGTGTTCTTGGCTATGGACATATTCTTTTACCTTGTACGTATTATTCACCTCTATCTCTCTACCAGTGATGTATTAATGGAATTTGCCAAAGACATTTACAGTCTGCCTTAGCCATTTCAAAAATTTACCTCCAAAATATCCCAAAGAACCAAAGTTTGTCCTCCAATGTGAAAGATTAATTTGAATACAGCTATCTTATTAAATGACTAATTCCCAAAGGTAGGGGACTATTATTGGTACAGCAGTGACAGTGTTCATTTTATTGCATATTATTCTAATTAAGCCTAAAAGGCAGGCTATTTGGGTCACAGTAATTAGGGTGCCCCAATGGCCCAGATTATGGTTCAAATCTACCATTTTCTGGTTATGCTGTCTCTCAATACCGGTGGAAAGGTTCAGATGTAGCAGAGTAAAAAAATGTCTCAGGAATAAAAGGTACGCATAGGGAATATAGTCAGTGGTGTTGTAACAGTGTTGCACGGTGACAGACGGGAGCTGCACTCACAAGTGTGGTAAATAGAGTAATGGATATTATCCCAAACCAATGTAACATTGCGTGTCAACTGTACTCAAATAAAAAAAGTTCTTAGTGTTATGTTTAACAGAAATCATTACCATTAAAATATTTTCTTAAAAAATATTTTGTTTTATTAGTCACCAACCAAATTTAAAAAACAGATCTTTCGAAGGCCTGTGAAAAATTCAGCACCAACTCTGTTCTAGAGGATTAAGGAAGCAGGTGACATTCTTGTGCCAAAATGGTTGGCAAAAGTTGAGATCAGAGTCATCCTTGTAAAAGAATGTGGCGGTTATACTTCAGTAATTCCTACCATGACTTCTTGAGGAAGGGCTGAATGAAGTCTACCTTTATGTATGCTAGTCATCACGTAACACTCAAATGAAATGCAAGCAAGGCAATCTAAAAGTATACCTTCAGGATGTATAATTTCTGCATTGAAATTAATTCAGTGAATCATTTCAACTAGACCTTAGGAGAAAGAAAGGAAAGCTATTTTGCAAATGAATCTCTCTTTGCCTGTGTAGTCCATGGGGGGTGGTGGTGGTGGTGGTGGTGGTGGTGGTGGTAGCGATGTGAGCAGGCAGGTCCCATCACTCTCAGGAGCTGCTGGCCCCCCGTGCATGCAGTGAGCCTCTTGCTTCCCACAGCCACGGGAGGTGAGAGGCGGTAATGTAATGCGTGAGCAGCTACCAGGAGAAAAGATGGGAGGGGAGAAAAAAGCTAAAGAAATATAGTATTTCAATCAAAGTCTGAAATTTGTAGAAGTGGTTTTGGTCTCCATATAGTAAAAATATTTATCCAAGAAACTCCTACTCGGGTGTGAACATCCTACTTCTAGTGGGATTTTGTTTGGCAAAGGGCTATGAAAGAGTGGGAGCTAATACAGAACATGTCTATAAACAAATTTATTTAGTTAGTACAGATTGACACATTCACTAGAGGATTTCAGCAATTACATGTGTAAAACTATTTCCTCCAGTGGTTTCCTTTTGTGATTTTGCTAATTTATTCAATCTAGGCCATTTTCATGCATTGACTGCTATAAGCCACGTAGCCACCCAGGCTGAAATGAACATATGGAGACTCTGCCTTCTTTCCAATTCTTCACATAAATATAATTATATGGTGATATTAAAGAGTCAAACGTTAATGAAAAAAAGTCAGGTAAGGTTGTAATACCTTAAAACATGATGTTGTAGTCTAACTGGAGAAGGGTGGTTTTTGCGTTCTGGCTATGATAATGTACACAAAAGTATTCAATAAAATGCAAACCTATGTATGAGGGTAAGGTGTATCTGTATTCAGTATGTATCTTTTTTAATTGAAACTCTATTAGCCAACACACAGAACCTCATTAGTTTCAGATGTAGAGTTCAATAATCCATTAGTTGCGTGTAGCACCCAGTGTTCATCACATCACGTGCCCTCTTTAGTTCCCATCACCCAGTTACCCCATCCCCCTAGCCACCTCTCCTCTAGCAACCCTTAGTTTGTTTCCTCTCATTATACTTATAATAACATACAATCAAATCATATGCTTGTAGAATCTGAGCTTTAAGAAATGTATGTTCATTGAAATGCATATTCTCAACTCTGGAGGCATTTTGATAATAGTTACCTAGTAATAATACTTCTATTTATAAAGGTTGGTATAACTCATATTAATTAATTAATTAATAATGTCTACCTTTTCAACTCTGTTTCACCATTATTAGGGCTCCCATCCCTTACAATTATATGCTCAATAAATATTTAGTATGTGAGTAAAGGCTATTCATGTTTGGCTAGTCCTCATGGAAGAAAAAGCAATATAGATGAATACTTACGTTTGCAAAATAATTTATTTCATAAACTGAGACTTTTTATTTCTCAAATATATGTTATTTTCATGTAACTAAGGAAATAAAATGCAGAGTACCTTTTCTTTTTCTTTTTTTTAAAGATTTTATTTATTTATTTGATAGAGAGATCACAAGTAGGCAGAGAGGCAGGCAGAGAGAGGAGGAAGCAGGCTCCCTGCTGAGCAGAGAGCCCAATGTGGGCCTCAATCCCAGGACCCTGAGATCATGACCTGAGCTGAAGGCCGAGGCTTTAACCCACTGAGCCACCCAGGCGCCCGCAGAGTACCTTTCTTAAAGGATTACAGAAGTACTACCATTAGGAGGGGGTAATTATCTATAAAATGTATTTATATAAAATAGAGTCCTCATCCTCAAAATGGCTTGGAATCATTGGCCTTGTTCCAGAGCATGGGTGGTCTCGCCAGGTAGGGTGTGGCGGGGTCTTGGCGTTAAAGGCAGAGGAAACTTGGGAGGGTTAGTCCTTTGAGTAGTCTGAGTGACAAGCTACTAAAATCTCCAATATGGAGTCTCAGATCACTAGGCTACCTGAGAGCTCTCTGTGCTGGGCACAGAAAGGTAAGATGGGAGGACATTCAAGAGCAACCTATCCTATAAAAATGAGTAGGTAGAGGGAAGGTATTCCATTATTTTATTTTTCTACAGTTCAGTTGTAATTATTTTTTTAAAAATATTTAAAAAATCCTTATTAATAATGGAAAGGTAATGATTTTTTTTTCACTTAAAGTGCCGTGTTGATTTTTTTTTTTTTCCTTCCTTTCTTTCTTTGGTTATTTGTTTCACCACAATAAAATCAGCAAGGCCATTTCTATGGGTCTTATGGTGGAGCTAATTTTATTTACAATTACCTTCTTGATATAATGGCAATTAGATGGTATTATTGGTTAAACTGTGTCTTCCAAAAAGATAAGCTGAAGTCCTAACTCCTGGCCTCTGTCACTGTGACCTTACTTGGAAATAAGGCTTTTGCAGATACAATCAGGTTAAGATGAGGTCATTAAGATGGGCCCTAATCCAACATGACTGATGCTCTTTGAAGAAGAAGAGACAGAGACGCACAGGGAGAAATCACATGAAGACAGAAGCAAGAGCCTGGACTGTCATATCTACAAACCAGAGAACACTGGTCATCACCAAAAGCTCAGAGCAATTGGAGGGACCTAGCTCTGCTGACGCTTTATTTTTGAACTTCCAGCCTCTAATACTGTGAGATAACACATTTCTGTAGTCTTTTTTTTTTTTTTTTTTAAAGATTTTATTTATTTGACAGAGAGAAACACAGCCAGAGAGGGAACACAAGCAGGGGGAGTGAGAGAGGGAGAAGCAGGCTTCCCGCCGAGCAGGGAGCCTGATGTGGGGCTCGATCCCGGGTCCCCGGGATCATGACCTGAGCCAAAGGCAGTCGTCCAACCAACTGAGCCATCCAGGTGCTCCACATTTCTGTAGTCTTAAGCCCTCCCATTTGTGGGGCTTTTGTTACAGCAGTCTTAGGAAACTAGTAAGGTTGGTGCCCGCCTCCTTTTATTATTCTCTCCTATAGATCTGTATGGTGTGGAGGAAGCCAGGCTCTAACCAGCCTGGAAACTAAGGCTGCTGCTGAGGTCTTTGGAAACCTAATGCAGTATAGGAAGTAGAAACAGCTGCTTCCGTAATCACTCATTTTCTGGGCCAAAAGGGTCGAATGAGATCAGTTCTGCTTCTACCTGCCCGGGAAGATTTTCTTTCTGTGTTTTAGAGCAGGGACAGGGGAGCCACAGTCACTTGAAACAAAGACTGGCCCCAAAGTGTATTTTTAAGCAAAGCCTTTTCCTAAATGATAAATCTAGGAGGTGGGAAGCTTAGGGTAATAGTCTCAAGACTGGCATTTTCATCTTAAGTGCTGTGTAAAAGTATAAGAAAAAAGAATATTAAGGATTGCCTCTAAAGGAAGAAATCTGAGGTATTTTACAAGCCAAGTGGTTGTTAATGGGCTCACACCACAGTCCCTTGCTTTATGGCTAACCTAAGTAACTAAGATCGAGTTACTTTATTTCTGGCCTAGCAAACCTTAGGATCAGTAATTCTCATCTTTATAATGTACAAGGGAATATTAAAAATATAGTATGGTGAAAAAAATCTGTGTATGGGGAAGTAGGAAAAAAATTTAAAAATACTTGCATGGGAGTTGTATTTCTGGTAGCCACAGATCTAAACCCTTTGATGATGGGTTTAAATGAATTTTATTAAACATAACAGTACCTACATCATGTTCAAAACATACCAAGATGTATCAGTCATCCTCTCTATACATAATGCTTAATTTGCCACTGTGTCTGGGGATGTTCCATTTAACTCTGAGGCTCTTGGAAAACACAGGCTCACAGATCTGAAAATGGCCCTCTGGCTTGCATTTGCTTATTCATCCATTCACCAGTATTTACTGAATGCTTGTGATGGCCATGCCTTGTTCTGAGTGCTGGGGATGCATCATGGATACACTGAATCTAAGTTTCTAGTGGGGTGAGACAGTCACTAAATAAATAAATACACAATCTACAAAAGGACAGTGGTGATGAGTGGTATAGAAACTAATGAGGGGACAGAGAGAGATGGGTAGGAGTGCTGTCTCTTTGACAAGGTGACATTCAGCGGTCTGAATAAAGTGGGGCACAACCGAAATCACACTTAGAGGAAAAACCCTGGTCAGATCATAATACTGAAGACGTCTCACCTTCCGTCCCACGTTTTCTGGTGTGTATCCTGTGTGAAAGGCACATAGTGCACTGCAAACATCCAGTGAAACAGTTACTGAGTTCTTGTTACTAGGAATCTTACATAAGGGTCAGGGGGGTAGGGAGAGGGAGAAAGTTACTTGCGTGTATACATGTATTCATGTGTGTGTGTGTGTGTGTGTGGGGCGAGGGCACATACACACATGCACACAGAAAGCTATCAAAGAACCTTTCCAAAAATCATGGTCACAGCCCTGCTCAGTCCCACGGGAGTGACAGAGCCATAGTTTCAATTCAGAAAAGGAAAATTAGCTGATTTTCAGAAGTCCGTTCTACCACTCATTGGCAGGCGTGAAGTGTGAGCTCTTTATTAATATATTTGCAAAAAACCCACAAATCATCTCCTAATCAATTTTTCAGTTTTCTTTTTTTCATCTCTAAACTCAGTTCAAGCAGTTAAAATACCTTTCTTCAGAGAAGGTTAGATCCTAGTGATGAGTTTTTCTTACAAAGTCCCTTGAAGCAAGCAGGTGAACATCTGCGTGCCGAAAGGGAGAAAGTGCACAGAGCCATCCCTACTGTGGAGCCATCTGGGACAAAGAGAAGGTGTGTATTTAGGACACCTATCTGTAATACCACAGCATACAAACATAACTTTTATGACACACATCACAAACATCACACATTGTGCATGACCTGCCACTTATCCATAGCCATGGACACCAGCTTTTTCAAGAGACACAGGGTGGGGGGGTGGTTTAGTAGCTGCTGAGAAAGCTAGGCCATGGATAAAGTCCTATCTCAAGTAGCTCGGGTTTAGAAATAAATAAATGGAAAGAAAAGTTCTTTTTCTCTAAAAGTAGTATCAGTTTAATAACAAACCTATCAGGACAAGAGATCATGAGGCTGGTCAGTGCTGTCCAATTGCTTTGGGATTATTTCAGTGTAAGAGAATGAATGGAAGGAGAGGAAGAGAGAGAGATTACCAGCTACAAATCATTCAAAGGCTCTTCATCCTTTCATGGAATTATTAAATACATATCAACAATACTTGGATGATCTATAAGGATAAGAAAAATTATTTTTTTAAATGCCTGGGATAAGTGCAATTTGATGGTCTGTGCTTTGACGTGAGGGGAGCATGACGGCTGTGTGGTGACAGCCAGGCCATTTTCCCAGGCTCCTATAAGACAGGAGGGTCCATTTATCCCACTATCATCCAGCAGTGGCACAAGATGATGGTAGTGATGAGGCGTGAATGCTTACAGCAGAATGAGTCATATCGAATGTTCAACAATGTCACTTGCTTTTGGTGGGTACCAAGAGACACTGCTCGATGAAAAAGACTCAAGTCTGCTGATTTTGAAAAGAAATGTACTGTTTATGTGGAAGGGAACTGTTAACCTGGGCCCAGTGACCACCCAGATGACAAGGTGATTAGGTAAGAAAGTTTCCAGTATTGTGAGAAATTTTAGAAATATTAAAAAATAAAAGTCTAGTTTCAGGATAGATACACTTTGGTGTTCTAACAAAAAGCCTTCTTGGTGGCAGAAATTATTTTAAGTATACCTAGTGGTATATGTGAAAAAGCATTAGAAATTCCAAAATGAGGCATACTCAGACACAGACAAGGACAGGCTAAAACCAGTGGTGTTCCTTAATCTGGTAAAGGACATATATGAAAAATCCACAGCTAATATGGATCTTATTCCCCATATGATCACAAATAAAGCAAGATACCCACTCTCACCATTTCCATTCACTATTAATACCAGTGAAATGAAGAAAACAGAAATAAAAGGCGAACAACAAATTGGAAATGTTGAAATAGAGCTGCCTTGATTTATAGACAACCCTTGTCTATCTAGAAAACAACAAAGAAAAAACCAAAAATAGTTACTAGAACTAAAGACTTTATGGAAGTTTCAGAATATGAGGACAACATAAAAGTCAATTTTATTTATATATTCTAGTAATGAACAAGTAGCAGATGAAATTAGGAAATTATAAAAGCATGAAAAAAACATGACATACTTACGGACAATTGTGGCAAAATATATGCAAACCCTGTACAATGAAAACTACCAAATACTGATAAGAAAAAATTTAAAAAGATTGAAATGAATGGGTAGGTAGACTGTGTTAATGGATCCAAAGAAAATATCGTTAAGATATTCTCCATAAACTTATCTATAAATTCACTGCAAGGCTTTTCTGTAGAAAGCGACAAGTGGATTCTAAATGAAAATGCAAAGGGCTTGAACAGGCAAAAAGTATGAAAAAGAATGAAGCTGGAGGATGTATACTACTGATTTCAACATTAAGTATAAAGCTAAAGTAATCAAGTCAGTATGGTAATAGCAAACAGACAGAGAGGGAGGTCAATGGAATAGATGCAAAATCACCAAAACCAACAATGTATGCGGTGCATTATCAGCAAAGGTGCCAAGATAATTCAGTGGAGGAAAAGACAGTCTTTTCAACAGATGAAGCTGGAACAACTGAATATTCATATGCAAAAAGAAATTGATAAAAAGAAAAATCCTTTGATCCTTACCTCACACCTTATACAAATATTAAGCAGAAATGAATTACAGATAGAAACATCAGAAACTATAATACTTCTATAAGAACAAACAGGAGAAAATCATTGCGACGTTATGATAAGCAAAGATTTCTGAGCTAACACTCTTACACCCAAAGAAAAAAACTTGACAAATTGGGCTTCCTCAAAGTTACAGACTCGAGAGAAATGAAAACATGCCCCATAAAGATTAATATGTGAATGTTTATATATCTTCAACTTTATTCATAATTGTCCCGAACTGGAAATAACCCGAAATGTCCATGAACATAGAGAATGAACTATTAATATATGTAATGACACAGATGAATTTCAAATGCTGCTAAAAGAAGAAGTCAGACCCAAAGGGCTACATGTGTATGATTCCAGTTATATGATATTCTAAAGGCAAAACGATGAGGTCAGAAAACAGATCAGTGGTTGACAGGGCTGCGGATAGGGGAAGAAGACTATAAAGGGGCACAAAGACATTTTTTTTTTGCAGTAATGGAAATGCTCTATATCTAATTGTGATGGTGATTATAGGACTCTTCATATTTGTCCAAACACATCAAACTACACACTTAAAAAGTGAATTTTATTGTATATAAATTATAATTCAGTAAAACAAAAAAATAGTTAAATGCTTTTCTGGGGATAGTTAGGATTTGTACATCATAGACAGGAAGAGTATCTGGACATGAACAGTGCTAGGAAATGAAAAACAACACTTAGTTTCTAAGTTGTTTATTTTTTACAGGGCAGCATACTGTGTTTTCATTAGAAAGACTCAGCTGAATAGAAAAACTATATGGCTAGGGACATTTTGTTAAACCGAAGTTAAGAGTGTATACATTTATAATATCAATTCAATATGTCAGATGTTTATTGAATACCCACTATGCGCTAGGCACTGGACAAGGCACCACAAAGGAAGAAGTCAGATCCCTGAGGTATACAACAGCATCTGGAGGAACTCACGATGTGGAGGATCTAGGCCAGCCTTTCATATGCCATTGCTGGGAATGACAAGCAATCAGTAAAAAGGTCTGAAGTGGCATTTCCGTGTGAATGCCTGAGTCTAATTCTGCAGCACGGTCCTCTGGTAAGGGCGCATGCAGTAGCAAGCTTTGAAAATTGTTCTGGGACCATCTCTGACCTTTGGTGCCTTTCATCACTCTGCTTTCCAACATTGCTCCCCTTCCACACCATAACTTTAGACTTAACAACCATGAACTTCTCTTGAACTGAATGCATAAGTCTCATTAAGGACAGAAGTGGCAGGGTTCACTCATCTCTTTAAGAGCTGAACTTGCACGTGTTCCAACAAGCTAGCCACAGAGATAGCGACAAGAAGCTTGAGAGTAGTACAGACACCAGAAAGTCTTGAGGAGCAACTTCAGAGCCCTTCACTAAACTATGTGGAGCAGATGATAAAAGAAAAGAGAGCTTTTAGAAGGGAAAATGTGGGGAAAGGAGGTAGGACAGAGACAGATCTGTATATTGCAGGGAACTGACAAGGGTCTTCGGGAGGAGCACACAGCCTGGACTTTCTGAACATTTTTGTCTTTTTCCCAATTGAAAATATTTTTTGAAGAGTAAAGAGTAACTGTCGACACCAGCAATGGAGTTTGTAGCATTACAGTTTCTATGACTTTCTCGGTTTTTCCTGTGTTTAAAAACAGAACCTGAAAACACTTAAGTGTGACTTTTCCTTAGTAACTGACATTAAGCATCGGATTGAACCCTTGGGCATAACTCAGGACAAGGCTCTGGAAGCTAGACCCTGAGCACCACAATGAAAAGCTAATACTTTGTTTCTTGCATTTTATTTCGGGACTGTGCTAAGTACTATACACTTTTCCAACTGCTGATATAGTTATTTCGCTAAGCATAAAAATGCCACTGTCTTTCTTGCGGCAAGATTTTTTTGGGGGGCATTTCTGTAAATGACCTGAGACTACAAGTCTGGTCACAATCAAAGTGTCTGCACATTAAAGGGAACAAGCCATGATTAGTTATAACAACTCAGATTGGCCGTTACATAAATATTTACTACAGGGAATGAGAATTGTGAAAATAACACTTAATGCTCATGTTTATGTATACCCATTACCACTTGACTCACTCTATGGCTATCAGATTACTGGGTGGAAATTCATTTTCAAATGTAGACTCTAACAATTATGGGAAGATTTTCATAACTCCCTCTGTCTTTTCTTTTGCTTTTCTTTTTCACCTGGTGAGATGTCAGCCCAAGCTACTGTAAGACTATCCAAGGCCTATGGGTGCCACCGAGCTTCTCCATGTTCAGGACACTGATATTCTTCTACTGTTGCCAGTTACCTCCTTGTGTCCATAAATTCTGTCTTTTTTTTTAAAGATTTTATTTATTTAAAAGATTATTTTATTAACTTATTTTTATTTAAAAGATTTATTAAAAATATTTTATTTATTTATTTATTTAAAAGTAAATATTGACAGAAACACAGCTAGAGAGGGAACACAAGCAGGGGGAGTGAGAGAGGGAGAAGCAGGCTTCCTGCTGAGCGGAAGGGGCTCCATCCCGGGACTCTGGGATCATGACCTGAGCTGAAGGGAGCTGCTTAATGACTAAGCCGCCCAGGTGTCCCCATAAATCTATCTTTATTATTAGACTTTTGGAGGTCTTCTTTGAATTTTAAGATTTATTTATTCGAGAGAAAGTGCACGTGAGCGCGAGAGAGCATTAGAAGTGGGGAGGGGCAGAGGTAGAAGCAGACATCTCAATGGGCAGGGAGCTCCATGTGAAGTTCAATCCCAGGACCCTGAAATCAAGACCCGAGTCGAAGGCAGAAGCTGAACTGACTTGAGCCACCCAGGTACCCCTGTTTTGATTTTTCTAGCACAGTGGTGTTTCTTAACACGGGCTGTCCATTAGAACTACTTGGGAATCTCTAAAATCCTGAGACCCAGATGGTAACCCGAGATAATTAATTTCTGAAAGTGGGGCCTGGGCATCAATCCCTCATTTGTTTTTTGGGTTTATTCTGAGTTTTAATTCCCCTCTGCCTTCATCCCCTGTGCTAGGAAACATACTATAGTCCTGTTCTGTGTACATGTGCCATGTGGCTCTCTGAAGCAGGCCTTTGTACTCAAGGCTTTCTGGGCAGCCAGCTTATATGCCAACTCTTCCTATCAGAGACCAAGTGATATTAAAGAAGTCCAAACTGCTTGCTCTTGAGACATGATTTAGCATCATCACTTAGCTTCAGTTGGCTGGCATCAGTAACAATGTATTTTGTGCGTGTATTTGCACGGTAGTTAATGGTTGACAAGGAACTTCTAGAAGCACTCTCGCATGCGAACCTCACCATAGTTCTGGAAAGCAGGTGAGATTACCACGCCCACTTTAGAGGAGAAAAACGTGGTGCAGGGAGGTTAAATGAGTTGTCGACATTTCCCAGAGTGCGGTGACAGAGGCGGAACGAGGAGCCAGAACATGCAACACTCAGCACGCTTTCCACTCCTTTCTACCCAACTTTCCTCTGAAGGAGAAGAGAGGTGAGAGATGGTTTTCTTGTTACCTTGTGACGATTTCAATTCAAATGCAATATTAAAGGCTAAACTACAGCTGAAGCCCTCGGTACCCTGTATGGAACCAGATTAATGTAATTTAATGACGTTCCTGGAAGATAATATGTGGTCAACAATTATTTGTTGAATGGATGAATATGCAAAATCCTATTTTCTTGTGGCAATATATAATGGCCCTTCTATGAAGGATAGCTGGAGCAATCAGCACTCCAAACGAATGCCAATTTCCATCCCGGTTTGATCTGCTTATAATGATAAGTACCCAGAAAAGGGTCAGAAAAAAGTAATTCAGTATTGAAGCTGAATGAGTCTTGTAAGAGCATAGAGGCAGACGGACAATAAGACATAAAAACGCAGTCATCAATTCTTCCTGTCTGGAAGAATAATCTCAGGAAGTCACTAAATGTGTGCAGGAGAAAATATTAACTAAGAACAGCTTATAAGACCTACATATTAGATGAAAATCACTGTGCAGGAAAAATAAAGGACAGCAATTCCAGGACGTGAACCAGATGTATGACCTGAAGTCCAATTCTCGAGGCTGCAAATTTATACATTTAGAAAAGTGAATTCCTTATGTTGGTGATGTATTTAGCTGGGAAGAAGCCAGTTACTATATATTTGTAATCAGGCTCCCAACACACCTGGCCTGAGGACCACTACTAGCTGACATTCGGAGCAACACGCAGGCACCCCTTCCTCTTTAGATGCTTTAGATGTTTAAGTCCATGTAGCTGCAAAGTGGTTCTGAGGCCAAGAATTGGTCAGACACGACGACCAAATTCTGAGAACCAAAAATGCTAGTTAATGGTAGGATGACTTCCAAGAAACCACATTAGCAAGTTCCAAAAACTCTGAAAGTAGGTACTAATGTTCAGATTCAATTTTAATGAAACAAAACTCAACAAGATTCAAAGAGGCCTAAGGGATGATCTCATGGTTGAAAAATGAAAGCGTAAATCCAATGAACAAAAAATGGACTCATAGTCTCCGCACTATTTTTTCCCCGCTTTCTTTTCAGGTTCTCGAGTCTCTCACTGATTCCCTGTGGGGGCTTTAAAGGGACACACACTTCTTGACATATATTAGGCAGGTCAAATCCAGATGTATGTTTTTTGAATTAAGGTGGCTTATTTAAAGCAATAAGAAGCTGCCACAGAGTAGCCAAAATTATAGATATTAAGGATGGAAAAGGCCCATTAGATCATCAAGTCTGTCCCTCAGGGCCTGTGCCAGAGAAGCAATCGAAATAAAATGATCCACTTGCTCCAACTGTTCTCTGTGGTTAGCAAGACAAAAACACTCTCGAACAGAAATGAGTCTTGGAAATTTATGACTGAAATGTTGAACTCTCTTTTTTCCCCCAATTATTTGGCTCTTTGTCAGTCAGGGTCTGAGGAAGTTGGACTTACTTTGTAATAGTTTCTATATACGGGATGTACATGTGTGTGTATAAATCTCTCTAAATGAGCCTGTATTTGTGTGTGCACCAAACAGAGAGACAACTGGGAGGCCACCACTTGCAGTCACCTCCTGCACAGTCACATGTCTATTCCTGAGAAGCTCCTGAGATTCATCTAGAAGCACAGATTTGGATGATGTTCAAGATTTGCCAGTGTAAGAATCACACTCACAGACTAAGTCTTTTCTTTTTTGGGAGGGCAAGATGTAATAATGAGTCTGTAACCAATGAGAGATAGTGTATGTAGACACTGAATTTAGTTCATGGGATGGAATTCTAGATAGAAGCATTAAGAACTTGAGGAATTTTTTGTGTGCAGAGACCAGAGAAAGTGAATAGCTTTTAGCTTTTCTCACTGGAATGGTTTTAATCATTTTGAATAATGCCTTTCCATGAGGGTTTTTAGGTATATTTCTTGAATTCCTAGTATACAAAATTTACCTAAATACAGGCGTAGAGTAAAGCCATGCCAGCACGGAAGGAATAAAAAGAGTTTTCCAAACTGGCTGGGATGCTAGAATGTGGGTATATAAAAGATTTTTTTTTCCAGTGGTAAACAGATAGCCTTGGAGAGACACAGGTGTGACTCACAGCAATGAGCACGCTCGAGTGTTATGACAGGGCAGCACACATAGACTTATAAGGTAATTATGAGGAAAGGAATCCAACCTCAACTCATGTACCAAAATACTCATTCTCTAAAGCTTGTGTTGGCTACGGTGGAATTAGCAATGAGAAAAAGTGTGATTTCTTTATCGAAGAGCCATCATTGAGTGGCCCTATGTCTCCTTGAAAAAATGGGTCAAATGTTCCCCAAACAGCCTTGTAAATTTCCATACTAATGTAGACATATGGTTGCCTTCTAGTTTCTTCAAATTAAAATGTGATGGAGAAACAATTTAAAGAAGCTTCTGTAGGGTTAACTATGGCCTTATGGTAAAAATACATAAGTGTGCCTTAAGTTATGAAACACTACTGTACCTTCTTTTCTTGATTTCATTGATGAAATCCTGGTATCTGGAGTTATGGGCATCAAACCCTTGGTCACGAATATCAACTCCTTAACACAGTTTCTCTGGGAAAAGTCAAAACTGACTCACATCATTGTGACTTTGTCGGGCCTTTCCCAGGAACGTAACCTGCCAAAGGGATGAAGACTGACTCCTGTTTAAAGAAGAGGGGCCCCAAAGCTATTTCCTATATATTTAGGTGCCAAAGGAAATGGAAAATCCAGATCTGCAGACACCTGAAGACCAATTCATGGGAATGATACCATGTCTTCCAATTTCCAGCTTTGGGGAAACTTAAAAGACTTGTGATGCTCATTTTATGGTATTCTAGTAAGGATGGGAGAGGCTTCGAATCAAGTACTTAGAAATATTTAAGCCAGACTTAGGAAAATGAACACCTAAGAACAGGTCATTATTGGTGACACTAGACAAACTCATCATTCTAGTCACCTTTTCCATTTTGCTTTCTTCCACCTTTCAACTAATTTCCTTTTTAATTTTTCCCCTAATTATGCGCCACGCATGGCTGTGACAGGCTCAGACCTTGTGGAACTTCATTAACTACACCAAAAGCTAACCAGGGAGCTGTGAACATTTAATGTGGCACCTGAGCAAGGGCACATTTCAGCAAGTCTTCAGTTTTACATTTTTACTTCTTTTTTTCACTGAGTGATTATTAAGGCCATTGAAGGATTTCATGCTTTGGAAAATTCAGTGAAGAAGGAGCTGTCTCTTCTCCCATGCCTCTGCTTCTTTTCCCTGGCCCCCTTCCAACCCCCCACACAAGAAAGAATATTCTCAGCCATTAGAAGGGAGTGACAACGTTTTAAAAAAATATGCTCTATTTGCCCATTCTTCACTTTGGAGAACGGACTATTTTCATAGTCCAATAGCTATGGTAAATTCTCCATGTTTTGTACTTTTACTGTTTTTTTTTTAACAAGACTCTCAGCATACAGTCTTGTTCTCTCCATAAAATTAGCAGTGAATTTGAATAAAATGAATGCTACCTCTTACATACTTGTCTTTGTGAGCTAACCTTCCAGCAAGGGTGGAAGGAAGATACATTAAAGCAGTATCTAATTAGGCAACAATTTGCTTTCATACTGTCTTCAGGAGGTTACCTCTACCACCTGGTTCAAAACAATTACAAGCTGAACCTTTTAAATGAATGCTTTTTTTTTTTTTAAAGACTTTATTTACTTATTTGACAGAGAGATCACAAATAGGTAGAGAGAGAGGAGGAAGCCGGCTCCCCGCTGAGCAAAGAGCCTGATGCGGCCTCGATGCGAGGACCCTGAGATCAGGACCTGAGCAGAAGGCAGAGGCTTAACCCATTGAGCCACCCAGGTGCCCTAAACGGATGCATTTCTAATGATGGCTGTAGAAAGTGTTTTATCTAATGACTGCCTTGTTCTTCTGGAGATTAAGAGAAATAAGGTTTTGTTTCTTTATAACTATAAAGGCTAACATACGATATTGACTCTGTGCTGGATACCGTTCTAAGCACCTTACGTGTATTAACACCATCGATTCTCCCAACAACCTACACAGTGGGTGCCCTTAGGAGGGCCATGTAATTTGCAGAGGGTCACATAACTACTAAAGTGGTGCAGTTGTGATGTGAATCGAGGTGGTCGCTGCACAGCCCATGTTCTCAAGCTGTGTATCATCCTGGCCTTGGAATCACTGATCCCCTTGGGAAGCTCTAAAATCATCACAGGAAACATTCACTCAATAAAAGTATGCATGTAATAAATAAACGCTAGGTGCTTACTCTCTGCCTAATGTTGGGCTGTGCACTGAAGACAGAAGTATGGACAAGACACAGACATCACCATAACGGCTTGCAGTATTTTCGACAAATGAATAGTTGTACTATATTTGAGTCTTGGAAATGCACATTGAACAAAGTACAAAGGTGGGGCACCTGGGTGGTTCAGTCAGTTGAATGTCTGAGTCTTGGTTTGGGCTCAGGTCGTGATCTCAGGGTCTTGAGATCGAGCCCTGCATCGGGCTCTGTGCTCAGTGTGGAGTCTGCTGGGGATTCTCTCTCTTTCCTACTGCCCCTCACCCCATTTGGGCACTCTCTAAAGTAAATATTTAAATAAATCTGAAAACAAAGGAGCAAATTACAAAGGTAAAACAGAGGTTCCCCCTGGCCCCCACCAAACAGAGGAATAAAAATGGATGTAGGGATGGTGCTAACAGGCAAAAAGAACTGCGAGATACACTGCACCATCATCTCTCTGTGCATTCTTGCAACCACCTGATTGGTCTCCTTGCTTCTACTCTGGTTTGTAAGTCGGCCTTGTCACGGTACACAGAATGATCCTTTACCTACTTTGGAAAAGAAGCCATCAGCGAATCAGGAAAAACTAATACTGAACAATAGACACTGTGAATCCATCTGTCCCTCTGCTGGACTTGGTTCTGGAGTGGCACAGCTTAGTTAGGTCAACATCCCAGAATGGCCTTCCCCTCTGCAGAGGTTCCCTCTCCCTGCTCCCATTTGTTGCTTCCTCTAGCCAGAGTCCTTTTTTTTCCTTATGCCTCTGTGGACCCAGGTCCGATCAGCTGCTGCCAGCCTCTCTCTGTGCTGTGTTCCAGTCCCTGCTCATGACCATAAATGCACTGAAGCAGAAATGTAAACATTTTAAATATGTCTAAAAGGTGATTTTAAAATATTATTTATGGGATGCTTGTGTGGCTCAGTGGTTAAGTGGCTGCCTTTGGGTCAGGTCATAATCCCAGGGTCCTGGAATCAAGTCCTGCACCTGGCTCCTTGCTCAGCAGGGAGCCTGCTTCCCCTCTCGCTCTGCCTGCCACCCCCCTGCTTGTGTGCTCTTTCGGATACATAAAATCTTTCTCTTTTTTTTTTTTTTTAAAGATTTTATTTATTTGACAGCGAGAAACACAGCTATAGAGGGAACACAAGCAGGCTTCTCCCCGAACAGGGAGCCCGATGTGGGACTCGATCCCGGGTCTCCAGGATCATGACCTGAGCCGAAGGCAGTCGCTTAACCAACTGAGCCACCCAGGCGCCCCACATAAAATCTTTATAAAAATATTATTCATGTAACAGATAAATAGAAACTTATCATTTAGATCATTCTTTTACCTTCTAAAGATTTTTTTTTTTTTAAACCTTCTAAAGATTTTCTAACGGAATCTGTTAACACGATAGCTGTCTTCAAGTACGCGGAGGTCTATCTCACGAAACCGGATTAGTTCTATGTCTGAAGTTCCAAGAAAAGAACCTCCCACGCCTCCCTGGATAAGACATAGTATTTTCTTATGTAATAGATAAAAACAAAAAGGAGGAAGCACCAGTCTGTGTTCTGACCGGGGTCCCTGTGAGGTTGGACACCAGCACAGAGTTCATTCTTTTCCATTCAGTTCCGCAAGCTGCAGTTCCTTGGTTATCAAACATCCGTCAGACTCCAGTGGGGAGCCCACGTTTTCTATTTCAAAGCCTGTCAGGCTCCTTCCAGAGAGAAAGAAATTCCAGTCACCCGGAGCTGTAGGTAAACATATTGCAATTTCTAGAGAGCAAGGAGCTTGAGCCCCACCGCTACGGTGGGCGGGGCTCTGATTGGCAGATGCTTCCACTGAGGCAGCAGTTTCTCATGCAACAGATAAGGGCTGCAGACATCCTGTCTCTAGTGCACCCAGAAACAAATGCAAGCTAATGCAAAACAGAATCAGAAGGTGTGGTTTTTCTTATTTTGCTCTCCTAATGAAGCGCTTATCTCAGTCGCAGAGCCATCGATCCCTTTCTCGCCGCTACTACTTTGGTGCCGTCACAGGTACCGACATGCAATGCGCGGTATTTGACCCCTGGTCAATTCCAGTTTCTTGACTACTGCAGGGAATCTCAAGTTAATATACAGCCAAGGCTACTCCGGCACAGCTGGCATGTGTGTGGTTTTGTAAGCATGTGTGTGTCATGCACACACGTATCAGATACATTCACGCATGAGACATACCTGGTAGATACCAGTTCACATTTTTTTTTTTTTTTTCTCTTTTGGTCCAAGGACAGCCCCTGCGTTCCCCTGCCCTCCTCTGAGCAGGGACATTTCTGACTGTCTCAGAGGCCGCCAAGCATTTACACCGCCATGACTCTTATTAGCAGCAAGACCGAAAAGCTGCATATTGTCTGCCACCACGCCTACTCAAGCTGATTGTCTTTTAATAGTTTCAATGAAACTTGTGCAAGGAAATGATACGGTACAATCTCTGGTCTCCAGGGAAGGATATGGTCATTCCCAGAGAAGAGCGGCCCTTTGCTGAATCTGCTGCTTTAGGACTAAAACAGGAAGCCCAGGCCTCTTTTATTGTACCTTTTCCATTTTTGAAAAGCCGCCCAAATAGTTTCAAGTAGAGTTGAAGCAAAGTTATTAACGTCAAGAAAGCAAGATCTTTCTCCACGGTTTGCTGGCTTGAGGAAGGGAGAAAATCGTTTGTACTCAGCTGTCCTTTGCCGCTTCCGCCTGAGCCAAAGAAGCAGCAAGAAGAGGGAAGGAGTAAGTGAAAAGAGATGGTGTTTATCGCCGAACAAAATCACAACGTTCTGCACTCTGCTCTGGCAGTGAGATGTGACCCCTGCATCTCTAAAGACAGCTAGTTCTTTCTGGAAGAGACAACGTACTAATTATAATGCTTCTGCCAGGGAGAACTCACACATGCAACCCATTACGGAAAATGTAATTTCTTTTTCTCTAAGATTCAAGATTGTTAGACATGGTTTCTTCAATGCTAAAAATCAGGCCAAAAAATGAAAACAAACAGTTTCAAGTATTTGCAACATAATGCCTGCACGTATTTATGGATGTTTCATGCTGCACTGTTTTTCTATCTTACCAGTTCTCTAACATGTGTCCTCTTACCCTATCTCACTTTAGTTTTACTGTATTTCAAACATTCGCAGAGTGGTAGCCACAGTGATTCCCAAATAGTTGGGCTTTCAGGGAGCTAATGACCCACAGGAAGCAGCCCAGAAGCTTGTTGTAAATTAAACAAACTCCTTGTAAATTAAACATGGTCACATATGAACACAAAGGTAGGGCATGACAACATGACATAACTTTTAAACACAGCAATTAAATGTAGAGCACTGCCTTCTCTAACGATGTGCTATGCTAATTTAAGGCTAAGGCGATGATTCCGTTGATTTAACAGTTTAACATGGAACTCATAAATGGGAATAAAATCTGTAATAAAGAAATCGTGGGGACTTTAGCATTTATGAGTATAGAATTAGGTATGTTATTATACAGGAAAAAGATATATATTTCAATCCAATCTATTTTCCCTGTCATAAACTAACCCAAGACATTTAGGCGGAATAGTAAGCAGACTTTGTAGAAATTCAAAGAAAATACATCCTTTCATTAAATATGGAGATTCTGAACGGGATATTAAGTGATAAATTATCTTTTCCATTTCTGTTTCATGTTATTGTCTATGTTTTGCTTCTTTCACAGGTTTACCCTTCTAACCTTTTTTTTTTTTTTTTTTTTTTAGGCAGCTATTCTGAAGATATAATAGAACTGTAAGCCATCATTTATAACCCCCTTATCAAATGTCAAGTACTGTAAAGGACGTACAAATTCCAATGCAGTAAGAGGACAAAAGCAGAAAGAAAAACGTATCCTCTGTGCAGGGTTCTGATGAAGGAAATGGTTGTTCTGTTTGGGGGAGCAGCCTTACCGGAAAGAATGTGTGGAAGGTTTGTGTGTGCTGCAATCCTTTCCTTTCCTGGTTTCCTGGGCTCTGGAGCAAAACAATGCTCATCAATCTGGTTGATTTCTAATGTTGATGCTTAGCTCAGCATTAACTGGCTTCGTTTTTGAGATAAACTCCATTACACAGGTAATCAGTTTCTACAGTCATATCACTATTGATACCATTGTGTGGCATTCTGAATAGATTTTCTTTAAGTCCTTTTTTTATTCCAGAGTCCAGATTTTTGGAGTCCATTTTTTCCCACCTAGAACCTTTGCTATATAAAAATCCCTTTATAGAGTACTTCTGTGTGGACAGAAACCTTATAGTTAGAACCCCTTGGTCAGCAGCTGCCAAGTTATCCGAATCTGCAACTGGCAATACTCTCTTGATCATATCGGTGGAAATCCTATACATTTCTGCTTTATGGCAATAGATGAAACCTGCGGACGTTATGGGGTAACAAGTGCAGAGCAGGAGGGAAGTAATGACTTCATGTTTTGTTCCCCGCTCCCACAACATTTAACTACTTGCAGGTCTTGGGACACACCATGCTCTCCCTTCCTTGGGCCTCTATACTTCATACTCATGCTGATGAGACTGATCTTTTTGGTCCTTTCTGCTTGGCTGATTTTATTAGTCCTGTAGGTTTCTGTTTAGTTTTTGTTTTTAGAGATTGATTTATTCGAGAGGGAGACAGAGAGACAGAAAGTGAGCACACAGAATGAGAGGGAGAGACAGTTCGAGAAGCGGGCTCCCTGCTGAACAGGGAGCCTGATGTGGGGCTTGATCCCGGGACTCTGGGACCATGACCTGAGCCAAAGGCAGATGTTCAACTGACTGAGCCACCCAGGTGCCCCCTTTAGGTTTCAGTTTAGATAACACTTCCTCCAAGAAGCCTTGCCAGTTATTGTTAGGATACAGTTAGGCTTCACCTATGCGAGTCCACGGCATCTGCTGACCTCACACCAGCAATGACTACACTACATTATAATTGCTGTATACTTCCTTGTAAGCTCCCCATGGTAGAGAATATAGCTTGTTTAGGAATTTGGTCCTAGCACCTGGCCCTCGGCCTGCCATATAGACACATGGCCACAATTATCTGTTGAACCAATGAGTAAGATGTTGATAAGAAGGACAATGCTAATGATGGCTAAATTTACTGAGTGTCTATTGTGCGTCAAGCACTGTTCTAAGCCTTTACATTTAACCTTCACAATAGCCCTATAAGGCAGGTGTCATTACCATCCCCATTTTATAGATGAAGAAACTGAGGCACAGAGAACCTTCAGTACCTTTTTGAGTTGCTTTGTTTTGAAAATGGCTTGTCAATTGAGGTGAACTTGGTTTATATGCTGGGAAGTAAAATGAATTGAGGGGTAACTACTAACTGATAACAGATCCAAATAATTTTTAGGCTGAATCATAAGAAACTGTTGATATTCAATTGGTTTTGACTTACAAACATGGCAATTTCATCCACTTCAATCTCATACACTGAGTTCAGCCACAGCTCAGTCTTCATCCATGTTGCCTACCCCATTCACCCACAGCTGGAAAACATACCACACTCCTACACATTGTCATGCTAAAGAGTGACAGGTACATGGATAGGGACCAGAGAAAGCATTTATGCATAGAATTCTTTTTAACTGTGTCAACAGAGCCTTGTTTCCATGGTTGGCTAAGACTTAATGATCTCTTTGCCATATATAACCCTTTTGTGAACAATGACATTGATTGTAATGCGTCCTGCCTATGCAGACCACGGCTAGGGCCCCAGAAGAGGTAAAATCAGTAATAACATGTTTTTCCATAGTTTTAACTCATATATGATGACATAAAGCCAAAGGTAAAAGGAAAAAAGAATTTGGAGTTGAAAATGATTTAAATTTGCCAGTTCCCAGCACTTCTGGAACATTGCCAGGGCTAATTTGGATTGGGCCTTTCAGAGTCTGCACTGCTCTAACCTGATGTAGCCTAAAAACCTACTTGATATAAAGAGGCTAAAAAAAAAAAAGTCCACCTAACTCAACACAACTGACGGTCTGTTCTCAGGTTGCCTAGCCCTGCACCAGAATGTTCTATTTGTTTCAATCCAGAAGAGGGTGATACTGTGTCTCTTAGTGAAAGGTATTTGTGATGAGAATAACTTACAGGCCCATCCAAAGCTATGGAAGGGGAAAATGCTCACAGGAGGGAACAGGGTTTGTTTGCAGGCTGGAAACATTTTTAGCATTCGCTGGAGATTTTTATTTCGAAATCTCCAAATTCAACAATTCTTCAGCCTCTGTAAACTTTCAGATGGAAAGCTCCAATATTTAGAGTAAATAATGTCTAAGCTTCCCCTTCCCAGCAAGTTTTCTTTTTCTCCCCTGTCATAAGAGTGTTATATCCTGGCAACTGAAATACAGAAGCCCTTTGTAGTAAAGCTATCATACTATACCCCTCAGAATGTGTTGCTAATGAGGTTATAGCTTACTAGAACCATAGAAGGGCATTGAAAAAAGAAAATACCCTGACAAATGTGTTGACCAAAGGATGCCAACAACTCTCCCAGGGTCCTGTCCGAAATTCAAGGATTTACAAAAAAAAAAAAAAAAAAAAAAAAAGTAAAAATGAACTTTAGTGTATGTGAAAAATCATAACATTGAAACATAAGTCCATTTATCTTTTAACTATTTTTCTAGTTCTCTTCCAAAATTTTACTGGTTATTAAAACACTGCTGTGTAAATACAAATGTTCTACTTTATAATTCACCCCCTATTTCTTGTCCTTACAATATAATAATGTCATTGTTTGTTATATCACACTTATTCTTAAAGTAATAGGGCTTGATGTGAAGGACTTCACATAGCAAAGTGAGGAAGGGCTTCTGTAGAAACAGCAGATGGAGGAATCAAGTACAGAACGGGGAGTTCAGAAAGGACTCTTGAGGGCTTCTCTAGTTCTGAGAGTCCTTAAAGAGTTTCTAGACCATGATTTTCACAGAGCTAAGCAGGGCTCCTCATAAACATCCTCCTGTTCCCAGAGCGGGCTGTCCAAGACTGGACCGTCCACTGATGAGATCATGGGGAATGTACTACTAGAATTTCAGTGAATCCATTCAAACTCCCAGATTGGGAGTTTAGCTGCAAATAAATTTCACTAGCATATGCTAATTCACATGCTACGCTTTATTAGCATACACCCTTTGCCCTGATGAGTAAATGAGCAAATGCCCACTTCTCTTTCGAAAGGTTCCCAAACAACTGCTTCACATAACCAACTATCTTGAGTCAGGACCACCAGAACCGAGAACTTAAGGCAGTCTCTAAAACATCAACACTCTTAAAGATAAGATACCACATGTGCTGTAATTAGAATCACAGACTGTGGGAGCAGGAATGGGCCTTTGAGGCAATTTAGTTCAAACTTCTCTTGTACAGTTGAGCCTGAGTGACTTTTCCAAATGTTATTCAGCCAGCTAATGGCTGGCTGGGAGTAGAAGCGGGTCTCCTGACTCTTATCCCACTGCCTTTGCCATTATAATAGGCTCCAGCCGGGAAATACTATTTAGACAAGAACAGTAAACTCAAGCTCTATCAAGACTTGATGGGGAGGGATTCCATTAATAAGACGCCTTAACAGAAAACTCCCTGTATCTAATTCCTAAAAATTCAAGCTGAGGTATAACTTGGTACTTTCTCAGCATGAAAAGGCAAAGGGAACTGTATCAACTAGGATCCAATTCTAATGAATCTGTTAAAAATATTTGCTTAAAGATTTAAGATGTACTAAATGTAGAAAATTTACTCTAACTTGGGCATTTTCTTTCTTCATTTTGTATTGTACCTGTGTAATAGGAATGAAGAATTTCTGTTGTAATAGCCATTTTTTTCTCCAATGATAGAATGTTACACCAAAAAAAAAAAAAAAAAAGGCACTAAATTGGGAATCAAGAGGCCTGGTTCTATTCTGGGCTTTGGCATTAATTTGTTGGGATATGTGAGCTTTCTGAGTCAGTGTCTTAGTCCATATACTGAAAGGCTTATTTTTAAAAAGTGTGCTCATAAAAGCTAAAGAGGTCCTGTAAGGTGTCCTAGGAGCTGACAAAATGGGCCAGGAGAAGAGCATGGGGAGGCCATGCTAGGAAGTTCTGAGTTTTCTACCCCAACCTCAACTGGGCAGTTCTGCTTTGATTTGATTTTGATATCAAGCTAATAGGCAAGATTTTGTGTGAAGAACAAGCTAGGTAGTAAGGTTTCAAAACCACCAAAAAGCTCAAAGTGTTAGATTATTCCTTCTAAGTCTGATATTCACTTGCAGCTTATAGGCCCTCGGTCAACAGCCTGCCAAAGAGTAAGCTCCTAACCATGGCGTTCTTCATGCCTTCGCTGCCACTCTCCTTTTCCTCGCGTCTCCAGGAATTCTGCACCACAAACTTCATTGCTTTCATAATCTCGAATCGTTGGTAATCTCCTGACCAGGCAATGCTGTTCCTCTCTGGAACTCTACTTCTGCTCATGTTCCCTCTGCATCTCCTCCTTTCCTGTTTGGCTCACTTCTTATACTTCACAGTTCAGCTCCGGTAATCCCTCTCCCACGAAACCCTCAGGAACCCCAGGGTAGGTGAGGTGACCTTCCCTTGCTCCTACTCCACCCTTCACAGGACCACTACAGTAATTAAAAAGTATAACGAGATTATATAGTTCTCTACCATCTCTTTCAACTGAGCTCTAAGTGTCTTGTGGGCATTGTCTTTCTCTTCTATATTTGTTAAAATATTAGTTCAATAAATACGTATTGAAGGAGGGAAAAATAAAAAAAAAAGCAACACTTGATCTACAAAACTGATTTAAAAAATTCTGAAAAAGCCCTTGATGATGCACAACTTACTTTTTTGAAGCCTTATTCTCTTATTGTGTAACTCTTAATTCCAAGCTGAATTAAGAAATGATCCTTCTAAACAAGGATTTGCCTGTATCATTTGATATCTGTTTATTATGAAGCAAAAAAAGGTATGGCCAGGAAGAGCACTGCTCCATTTAAACACTGGTTGAAAAATTTTCTGCAAAGAAAAAAGACTGAAAATTCACTGATTAAAAAAAATACCCCAAAGCAACAAAAGAACAAAGCTAACCAGAGAAAGGGTCAGTATATATTTGCAGAATATTTCTATGTGTCTGTATTATGTTTTTCATCCATTCACTAATTATCAAGTGCCCACTACTTATCAGCCACTCTCAGAGGTGCTGGGAACGCATCTGTGAGCAAAAGAGGCAGAGTTTGGGGCGCCTGGGTGGTTCAGTTGGTTAAGTGACTGCCTTCGGCTTAGGTCATGATCCAGGAGACCCAGGATCAAGCCCCGCATCGGGCTCCCTGCTCGGCGGGAAGCCTGCTTCTCCCTCTCTCACTCTTGTGTTCCCTCTCTTTCTGTGTTTCTCTCTGTCAAATAAATAAATAAAAATCTTAAAAAAAAAAAAAAAAGGAGGCAGAGTTCATGCCCTCATGCAGTATCTTATACAAATAGACCACACAAATAAATACACCGTATGGTGGGGTGACGAGTGCTTAGGGAAAAGGCAATGGGGACTGTGGAGGGGGGGATGGAGTTGGCGGCGCAGGTATGCTGTCAGGGAAGGCCTGTGTGCTGAGATAATGCTAGATCTGAGAGACCTCTAGGAAATGAGGGAATAAGCCATGCAGATTTTTGCCAAAAAAAAAAAAAAGCAAATGAGCTAGAGAGACCAGCAAGTGGAGAGGCCCCGAGGGAAGAGCCTATGTTGAGTATCTGAGGCACAGGAGAGAGGGCAGCCCGGCTATAGCAGGATGGGAAGAGCCATGAGCCTGGAAAGGTTGTCAGGGGCAAGACCAAGCAGAACCTAGACAACGTAAAGACTTGCAGGACATCATCCATGCGAAGCAGTGCATTCTCCAACATTCTGAGGAGTTCTGCTCTCTAAGGGCAGTAATAGTAACAGTAAGCTGAACCGTCAAGGACAGGACTCCAATGGGGGCGACCTGAATCTGTGCACATACAGAGAGGAGGGGGAGAGCAGAGGGAGAAAGTGGGGGGGTCAGGCACCTGACTGACAGAGCCATAAAGACTTCTTCAGAAACAAGTCCAAGAGAGACAAGAGAAGTAAACAACAGGCATTTTGAGGTTGAGAAGAAAGGGATTCAGAAAGCCTACACTGGCCTTGGATTTTTTCTTTTTTAAAAGCAAAGCAGACCGTCTAGCTGAGAGTCACAGAGCACACCAGGGGGCTCGGGAGGAAGCCACTGTTGTGCTAGGGGTCCTACAGGGATACTAACAAGTACACCCTTCAAACGGTCTTACTTCCCCACTCCCCGGCTTGAAGGGAAGATGACAAAAAAGGTCTGCATGAATTGTTTTACTGTTCAACTGGGGAGTTGGGAAGAATGAAGAGATTAAAAACGACGAAAGCAGAAGGCTCTCGTGGAAGTCAAGTGAGGCTCAATCTTTTCCTGCATCAGACTGGTGACAGGCCCTTTTCTGGCCCAGGGGCTGCGGCGGGAAGACCTGAAACCATTCCCTTCACTTCTGTCCTAGAGAAAGCTCAGGCTACACGTATTTATTATTCCCTACAGCCTTCAATGGCTGCTTGAGTGGAAGTTCTAAATTATTCTTCAGCTGGTAAAACATTAGCTCGCAGTAAGACCAGCAGGAAGGAGTGACCAAAAGCAGTATAAACACGAATCATTACTAGGGGCTGATCTTAAGTCAGACGGGCAGCAGGAAGATACAACTTATTAATGAAATTCATGTCATAGAGAGGGCTACTAAACTGGCAACCTTTAATTCAGAATAAATGTAAAGATCTTCCACTCCAAGTATGGATCACTAACATCTAAGGAAGAATCAACTAGTTGGAATTCCAACTTCCCTTCTGTCTCTTCCACCAAGTTTTTTTTTTTTTTTTTTAAGCAGTAATAAGCATTCACACCCAAAATGCTGACTTACAATCACAGTGTGCATGTGTAAGCCCGTAACAAACATGCCTGACACACGGTAGAATCTCATTGGTTCACACCCCTGCGAAAACCACAACCTCTCCCCAACCCCCAACTTTCAATAAAGCGAAGGCCTCTTTCCCTAAGTGCACATTAGCTGCTGGCTTAGTTGGGAGGCTGTAGGGCATGGTGGCCTCCCCGGCGGGCTGGCACACCCCAGCAAGGCCCTCATTAAGCTATAGAGTTTCATTCCAGTAACCGTTCAAATACATTCTTCATTGTACCAGAAAGTATGTTTGTTTGATGCTGGAACTTTGATTGCCCCCCCCCCCCATCCATTCTCCCTCCATACTCCCTCATCCCCTCACCCCTGTTTTGGTATTTGTTCCCATGCTAACATATTCACCAAAATTCAGTTAATTCTCAATGGGTCTCTTGGTCATTAGTGCAAATTAGTGGGGTTTTACTGAATATGGTCAGATTTGATTTGCCAAGTTCTTTTCCCGTTAAGGTTTTAAACCCATGTGTATTTCAAGGGAAATCTAATTTGTAGGTTTCGGATTCATTTACACTCAGCTCACAAACGTGGTTCTGTGAGTGCCCCGTAGCTGGTGTGCGAGAAGCCACAGGAGCTGATTTCCCTTCCTTTTAACAAGTTCTTGTTAGAATGTTTGCTTTGAAGTAGGTATTTGGATCGTGCTGGAAGCAAACAGAACTAAACCCCAGGAAAATGTAAAGTAAAATTTAAAAACCAAGTTCAAAACAGTTTTCCTTGCCCCCACAATTATACTTTTTAAAGAAAAAACTTAAAGCATAGAACCGTCCACTTTGGCTGTCTAAGGATGATGTCACCCACCCACCCTGCCCAGATGAGGGTGCGTCTCATGATGCTTTTGCCTTGCAGGGTGACGGAAAATCATCTGGGCCCCTGCCCTGTCCACTTGCTCATTGCACTCTGTTCAGCTGCTGGGCCACCATTCCCACCAGGGCTCTACTGTTGGGATTCCTTCCGGTATCATTTCTGTCGGTGGCCGGTCCCACACTGACTGACTGGTGCCCATCTCCCCTTCTTTGGGGCTCCTTAGTGCTGCCTGTGCGGGGGGGCCTGCACTTTGCCACGGTAACCATGCCCTGTATGGCCGGATGTTTGCTCCAACCTCCTGATGAGACGGACCCTTTGTTACCTAGTCACAAAAGTAGCCCAAAGCTACTTTTTAGCAGATGTCCACAGCTGCACCTCAATGGCTGCAATCTTTGACCGTCACGCTTCTTCCTCCAGGCTGTGCTTCGGTGATGATGACTTCCTGGGAATCTATGCCGGCCCAGATGATGGACCCCTGCTGATTTTGGCTGCCCTATGTCACTCTGGATTGCTCTGAGTAAAAGGGACCAATCTCACTGCCATTCTATTACCCACTGCCACTGTAAGTAAAGTAAGCAGTTCTCAGCTCTGAGAATACACTGCTTTGTCTTTTCTCCCCCCCTTCCCAGAGCGCCTGCTTGGAAAGACAGATAGCATATCACACCCCAAGGACTGTGGCAGTACCAAAAAAGCTGCAGCCTACACAAAAAATGCCTTCCAATGGTTGGGAGTTTGCTTCAAGTGACTTTAGAGGAAAATAGCCATGGATGCTCTAAACGCTGGCATGACTCATTAAGGCAGTGGTGAACTCTGAGTGGAGAACAAAGAGCTGAGATAGAAACCACTAAGAACAACTAAGGCTCCAGTGGATTCAGACCAACTTTAAATTGCAAACGTTCTGAGAAATCTACAACTAATTCAGGGACTAGCGAAAGAGACACAACTGACCAGTACTCTTAATATGCACAGACAATGTCAGTGTGTCTGGATGTATAAATACAAATACAAATACACACACACAGCTATATTATGTAATTATATTTTTATATATTATGCATACAAAGACAAAGAAATCTAAACCAGTTACACACACCTATGCACGAGAAAGCCCTTGTCTGACCTGCCTGGAATCTTCTAACACCTTTAGAGAGAGAGGCACACGATCCGTTAGAAGATCTAGCATAACTATCTCATAACTATCACATAAGGTGTCCCCCTAGAAAAGGACCTATGACTGCTAAGGATAGTAATTCATTCATTTTCACTCCCCTAGGAATGTTTAACAAGGGAACAAGCACATGTCAGGAGCCAAATGAGATTCTCTCCAGTTAGTGGAGAAAGAATTTCTGGGGATGACAGCACAAAGCAGAAATAACACATTTTCCCCCCATTTTCCTGCCCTCAAACTTGCAAGGCAAAGGTAGAAAGTGAATCATTCATGAATGAATGTACAAAGTACCCAAATGCCTATCACAAGTCTTTTCCCGATCTTCTGCTAAATTTGCCTTTTTTATTTTTATTTTTATTTTTTCAAATTTGTCTTTTCAAAAAAATTTTTATTTCTTTTTTTGAGAGACAGAGAATGAGTGAGCATGGGGGTAGGGACAGAGGGAGAGAGAGAAACTCAAGTGGGCTCCATGCTCAGTGGTGTGGAGGCTGACGCAGGGCTGGATCTCCTGACCCTAGACCAGGAACTGAGCCAAAATCAAGAATTGAACGCTCAACCAACTGAGCCACCCAGGTGTCCCTCCTCCCCTTCTTCTTCTTCTCTCTCTTCTTTTTAAAAAGATTCTAGTATTTCTCTTCATCTCCCTTTCCCATTTCCCAGCTCTGTCCTTTTTAGTGATTGAAATAACAGAGATTTTAACAACTAGTATTAAGTTATAAATAGCTTCTATAATGGAACTGTGCTCTTTTCTCATTACTCTTTTCTTTAGTATGTATATAGAACATAGCAAGATTTAAAATGGTGATCTAAAAGAATTTTTCATCAGAATGGTACACTTAAGAATTGTGCATTTCATTGTATGAAAATGTTATCTTAAAAGAAGAAAGACTGGACTTTGGTTCAGTACTTGAATAGTGATGTCTGCAATTTACTTTGAAAGGCATCAAAAAAAAGTTGATGGATGAATGGAAGATGGACAGATGTGCAAGAAAACAAGAACAGAATATTAAGTGTGGATACAGGTGGTAGGTATATTGGTATTTGTTATAAACTTCTACTAACTTTTCTATATGCCTGTGTGCTTTATGTTACCAAGTTTCCATAATAAAATATTGTGGAAAAGTTTCATCAAGCTACCACTTGCATTCCTAACCCTGTTACACATTGTTGAGAGTATATTTATTATTTATTTCCTTGATTTTGGAAGCTCATGAAACTTTAGGTTTTTGCTTCTTAACCTAAAAAGGAGGAAAGTAAGGACAAACCACCTGGAATGAAGAGAAGATCTAGATATTTTTAGATCAAAATATCCAGAAGAGCAGTTCTCTTCTCCAAACTTCATCTGTTGGAGCCCCAATGCCTGATGTATATTTGGAGACAGAGTTTAGGAGGCAATTAAGCTTAAATGAGATCACAAGGATAGGGTCCTAATGTGATAGGACTGGCAGTTTTGTAAGAGGGAGAGAAAGACCTCTCTCAATCTTTCTCTCTCCATGTTGTCCCACTGAGAAAAGACGATATGAGGAGAGAGCGAGACGGTGGCCATCTGCAAAACCAGGAATAGCAGTCTGACTAGGAACTGAGGTGGCCGTCACGTTGATCCGGGACGTACCAGCCTCCAGAACTGTGAGAAAATACCTCGTATTTCATGATGGCAGCCCAAGCTGACTAACACAAAGTCTGGAAGTTAAACACCTGTGGGTATTTAGGTAGTCGGCATACAAATAACACATAGGGAAAAGAAGATGTGAGTCAGTAGATTCAGAGGTAGAATGACGAGGAATGTTATAGCTCGAAGAGGTTTTAGCAACCATGCCGTCAAAACTCTCGTTTTACAGATGAGCGAACAGAAGCTCATGGTGGTCAAGTGATCTGTCTGAGGTCCTTCAGAGAGATCAGTGGAAGAGTCAAGGACTTTTAAGCCCAGGCCTCTTGATTTCTGCTCTTTTCAAAGACACACCATGCAGCTTCATTAAATCAACCCCCCTGAGCCGATGGTTAGCAAAAATTTAATTTCTTTCCCTTTATGGAAATCTCTTTGAAGAATTCAGCTCCAAGTTTTTCTGACTCTGTACTTTTCTCTCTACTCATTTTTTTTTTTTTTTTTTACATCACAAGTCAATTTACCCATACAGGTTAAAATCTAAACCAGAGTTTTCTGAACAAATAGACAACGTGTGTAAATATACAAAAAGGTAAGTATAAACACAAAACCCTACACTTAAATTTGGACAAATGTTAATTCAATTATTCATTTTGGCCTGCATGCCTAAAGACAGCATATGTGCACATGGAAGGCATCTTTCTTCCTAATAGTTGCCTATGAAAACAAAGGCCTTCTAGAAAAATAATAAAAATGTATTTGTTTTCCAAATTAATCATTTATAGTCTAATTTAGCACAGTATTACATCTTTATACCATTTAAAATATCCATTCTGATAAAACATTCTCATAAATAGACCAAGAACACCAGGTTAATAAGCTTGTGTGTTTTATAGGGCAATAAAATAATATGTTTTTATAACATTTAAAAATAATATAAAATACAAAAATTGAATATAATAATTGAACATTATTTTGTTAAAAATGTGTTCTTATATAGAACGTTTTATTTAACTTTTCCACTAGGTAAACTTAGAGTATATGAACGTAAATATCCTTAATGATGTTGATACAGTGGAAATGTGCCAGTGACATCCAGAAATGGCAATAATCTATTCTTACCAGTCAATACTTAGACACTTTTCTTTAACATTTCTTTAATTTTCTGCATCAGTTTAGTTTTGCTCTGCGGAGCCTCTGAGGAGCCACAAGACAACGTCTTCCATAATTTTTCTTTTTCTGTCAGTAGTAACTTGAGTCTACAACTCTATGGTGTGTTAGTAAAATAATGGGATTGGTTTGTCACCACTGAGGCTTTTCAAAAGAATATGTTGCAAGCCCTAAAGATAATAACTAAAGAGTAATTTAAAAAATATTTTGAGTAAAGGCAGCACTGTTTGGAATTGCACAGACATTCAAGGCCGTTTTGTTTTGGAAGGATCCGAGAAACGATGTCTGGTTATATTTGAAAACAAAACAAACAATAAGAACAGTAAAAGTAATCAGATGACTTTCCAGTTTCACCTTGCTATAAATTGGCTAAAATGACGTTCGCCCTATCTGTGGCCATGGAACACATCCCAGTGCAGTGACTGCACCATGACAATGCGATTTTACTTGTCGTGTGGTAACCCAAAGCGGAATCACAACGAGTGGAAAAGACTAGAGAACTGGAGAACAGAGAATCGATTTTACTTTATTTACTTTTTAAAGATTTATTTATTTGAGAGCAAGAGAGACAGAGAGAGAGTGTGGGTTGGGGGGCTGCAAGGGAGAGACAGAATCTCAAGCAGACTCCCTGCTGAGCATGGAGCCAGATGTGGGGCTCAATCTCAGAACCCCGAGATCATGACCTGTGTCGAAACTGAGAGTCAGATGCTTAACCGACTGAGCCACCCAGGTGCCCCTAGAGAATCTATTTTAAATTCAAACTACTATTTACTGCTTTAATAGGCTGTGCTATGTACAATGAAATTTGTTTTCTTTCTCCGAATAAGTGAGAAGCATGGAGGCATGACTAAGGCAGAGTAAAATGAGTGATTACCAGCAGAACTGAGGCAGCCACAAGAGTGCCTGGGAACTAAGTAGAATTCTCTTCCACCTTCCTGGGTGGTGATGCCCTGGGGACTTGGTTTTGAAGGAGGCACTGTCATATGTCTCACAGACGGTCAGAATCCTGGGGACAAGTAACACCCCATCTTCTCCTTTCTTTCCTTTTCTGTAAAACAACCTTGGCAGAGAGTGACTGGGAGTCTAGTGTTTAGATGCTGTGATAATCAACTGTATATTTCAACGTTTGAAAGGTGTACGTGCCAATAATGTGGTTTAATAGAAGACAGGAATTTGAGTTCCACTTCTGTGGCTTCAGAAAATATAATCAGCTCTCATGAGTTGCAGGCTCCTTGTCTGCGAAGTCATCGTCGGCACTGCTAACCCTTAGAGTGCTTACCATGTTCTAGGCACTGTTCAAAGGGCTTTATGTATTGGAACTCATTTAATCCTTAATAAGCCCATGGGAAGGCCCTATGATTAGTCACATTTTCTACCTGAGGAAGCTGAATCCCAGAGAGATTAAGTAACTCGCCCAACGATAAACCTTACTCCTCAGGGTTGTTGTGAGATCAAATATAAAATCAATGGGATGACTAGTGGTGGAAGGATCTTTAAGATCATCTAATCTTACACTCTGACCGCAAATATGAGGCATCCAGGGTTTATGAAGGAGCTGGCTAACTGAAGACAATGAACCTCTTGTAGATTTTAGGGGTCTTTTAAAAGAACCTCTTTCCTATTCTGCTTTTCTTTAATTAAGTTTCATATATTCTTTCATTTATGTGTATAAAATTCCTGTAGGGGAGAAAAGTATAGGGAAGAGTGATCTTTCCCACTTTTGAAAAAAAAAGTCAGAAAAATCAGGATACCTCAGAGTTGGCCATTGGTACAGCTGGACAGAAGGTCAAAGTCAACTGCATGGCAATGGTGATGACGGCATGATGAGGATGGCTATAAAACCATCTCATCACATCTTCATTCTCTTTAGAGCATGGTGCCAAAGCACCTTTTTCCTCCCAAGATTTTATTTTAATTAACTAATTAATTTATGTGCACACATGTGCACAAGCAGGGGAAGGGGCAGAGGGAGAGACAGAATCTCAAGTAGACTCTGTGCTGAGTGTGGAGCCTGACATGTGGCTCAGTCTCATGATCCTGAGAGCATGACCTGAGCCCAAATCAAGAGTTGGGTGTTTAATCACCCAGATGCTGCTCTGCAAAATCATCTTACGGACACTATCACATTTAATGCTAAATCTACCTTTGAGTATGTAACTTAAAATGTTACTAGTTTTTAAAATTAGAGAATAGCTGAGTCTGAGATTTAAAAAACGCAGACTTTCTGGAGTCAAGACTCCAAATCTCAGTTGTGTTGAGTCAGTCCAAGGTCCTACTAAGAGGATAAAGTGAAGGCCAGGCAGATTAGTGAGTGTGGGGTTGGGCTAGACATGGAGAACGGAGGCCTTCTCTCTACCAAGAGGACACACACAGGCCCCTCAGTACTTTCTGAAAGAGCGGGGCTTAACCTCAACTCTTTCAGCAGAGTCTCAGGTTTATTTGCCAAAATGGATTTTTAAAAACAATGGCTGAATTACCCCACAGTCCATTAGTCATCCTACAGAAATCTAATGTTAGAAAAATGTTCGCTTAAGATTTAGTGGTGGGAAAAGAGTGAACTATGTTCAGCAGTTCTTGGCTGTGGTCCTTTACTCAATAGAAATTTCCTCCTTCAAAATCATCAGTTACTGAATGTAACATAGCTTACTCTTCAGTGTTTGTACTATGGAGAAGAGATGACACTCTTGACTTTGCACCACATTTTCTAACTGTGCCCAAATTGCTCTTTTCCTAAAGATTATGTCCTGTTTGAGGTGCTGTGGTAGCCAGTTTCCAAGCTGGTCCCTGATAATTCTTGCTCCTGGTACTCATGCCCTGTGCAGCTTGCTCCCACACCGAATCAGGGCCGGTGAAAGTGACAGTATGTGACCTTTGGGGCGGGGGCACAGAAGGCACTGTGGTTCCCACCTTGATCTCTTGAATGGCTTGCTCTGGAATAAGCCAGCTGCCGTGCCATGAGCACACACCTGCAACCCAGTGGAGAACCGGGGACCCCAGCCAACGGCTCACGGGATCCTGCCAGCCATGGAAGCAAGCCACCTTGGGAGCTCCTCAGTGAACACGTGACTGGTGACTGACTGCAGCCCCATGGGAAAGTATAAGCCTAAGCTGCTCAACCATGCTGCTTTGCAAATTCCTGGCCAGAGGCAATCAGGAGATAATCTGTGACGACGGCAGTTTTAAGACACTATGTTCTGAGGTTATTTGTTATAGATAGGACACAATAGATCAAGAATATTGCTGCCCACCTTGAAAGCATGAAACAGCTCACTGTGATTCTCTTCTAATCCCTAAACCGCCATCATTCCATCACTTATTACAGAGTATGTACTATTACTAATGGTCACAGCTGGCCCAAAGGCCAGCAGCTAAATCACTGTGTCCTGACTTACATTTGGTTGTTAGGGCACAGATTATTTTGAGAGCTGGTTTTTCCAAGCTGGTGATAAATATATCAAGGCTGTCTTTTTTTCTTTACGCTGATTTTATGGACTTGCAAAATTTCCGATTTGATGAAACTGTTGGCAATATATGTTTAACACAGTTCTCCAATGTTAAGTTCAACAGAAATACTTGCTTAGTTCACTTTGCAAGGCACATTTTGATGTGGCTCTGGGCGTGGTGGAGAAAGAAACTATGGAGGACCCGAAGAATAAGGAGAACCCAAAAGAGACAAATCTCTCAGCTCACATCCATTGCAGTGGCTTTCCAAAGGAAGGCATTTTAACAACTCCCCATGGGTCCAAAAGGCTGCATTTCGACCGGTGCAAAAATGTAGCAGATTTCCAGAGAGATAAGTTTCAAAAGCTAGGGCACTGGCTCTCAATTCTAAACAGAGAAGAAATGCTACACATGAATTCATGGAAGTTGCCTGCTGCCAAAAGTTTGATTTACCCATGCTGGTGCTATGGGGGAAAGTATTTAAGGGGACTGCCAACCATGAGCTCCTGCTTCCTAAATTAGACCCGTTCTATAGAAAAGGAAAGTTACCTCATGCTCCAGAAAGTTTTTACGACAAGCCAACTCTGTGTCTAGGGCATGCAAAGAATTGCAGAAAGGTGTATTTATATAACTCCTGATGTATTAGGATTCCAAGACACTCAAATACCTGAGTGAAAAGTTAAAACCATCACTCAGGTGTTTGGTGAACAGAATTTCCCTGGTTCTCCCTTACTTGGAGTTAGTATTTTTTAAAAATATTTAAATAGGTCGTATTTGAAATTGGTTTAAAAAGTCCAAGCTATAGCAGAGTGTACTGAGTGTATTAAGCAGCGAAGCTCTCTCACAGCTGAACTCATTCATCAACAACCACTTTTACCAGTTTCATATGGGTCCGGCCAGATAATGCGATGCACATGCAAGCATATGCAATCACACACACATATGTGTACAGATATACATGTAGTGATAGTCTCCTCGATGACCCCTCTTAATGTAAATGACAACACAATATAACTTTCTGTTATTTTGTATCTTAGTGTTTTTTTGTGTGTTTTGGTAACCAATGTATTTGGGAAATTATTTTTTTATCTTTTTCATATATTACATTCACTATCTGTATTTGGGTGTAATTCTGATCTTTCCAGGCTGCTCAGTTAATCTAATTATGTACCAACATCAAACTTTGAATTACTGTAGCTCTGTAACATGTTTTAATATCTGGCCTGGCTAATTAGTACTCCCTCTCCCTGTTTATACTTTCTGAGACTTTTCCTGGCTCTTCTTACATATTTGATTTTCTATATGAACATAAATATGACCTATTTAAGTCCTTACCCTTGCTTCAAATTTCAACTTTTAAAAAATTGGAGTCAGAAGTGATGTGCCTTGGTTTTAGTTTCACAAATCCCACACGTTAGGTACTGAGGTTCAGTCTTCCCATATACTATACAATATATATTGGTTACCTTAAACTTTATGTTTATTTAGAATTTTTACTAGGTATGAATATTCACTTTTATCATATCTTTTAATATTCCCGACCACCTCGGGACTGAGCGGGAGACTCATTAGGGCTCTCACATTTCAGATGGAGAGACAGAGAGGCTCATGGACGTGTCCTCACGACTGGGACCAGGAGGCAAGGGCTTGGACACTTAGGGCATTCTCCACCTTACCACAGGCAGGGAGCACCGTGAGTCTCTAAGAAATATTTTAAAAACAAAGATGGTTTTTGTTTTATCACAGCGCTACATTTTAGAAATGCTGGCAAACCATCAAATTATTATACTTTTAATGAATTTCAAAACTTACAGTAACACTGGAAAGGATACACTGAAATCTGAACTCTCACAAACTGCTGGGGATGAGAGGGGGTAAACTGGCACAGCCCCTTTGGAAAGCATTTGGGCAACACATATCAAGGGTCTTCAAGTGTTTTAGAGGAAGAAGAAAATCGCTACTGGGATTTCTGGAAAGCCTTGGCTTCCCTCCCCTCATGAACCTCCATCCTTTGCTTAGGTTGGGCCTGTTTCCTCACTGTCTTCTGAGTTCCTGTCGGCACCTCCTGTCTCCTTCCCCCTCTAGATCTTGAACCCAGGGCTGACAAGGCCTCCCTGAAGGGCCCCACCACTCCCCCTTTTCCGGGCCTTCCGCATCAGCTTCCAATCCCCTCTGGGTTTGGTAGCTTCTCCCACCTTCTCTGCCACACACCCTACTAGAGACAAGGTTCACTTCTTAGAGGTTACATTTCACAATTAATAATATTGCTAAAAATGGAAACTTTCTTGAACAAATCATATCCCTCACTCATCCCATGGAATTTAAGTAACTTTTCCAGAAACAGCAACAAAAGAAATGAGATTCTTAGAAATATTTCTCTTAGAATAATTACACCTTGATTCAGAATGATCAGAAAATATACTCTGTAGAGATTAGTTTTAAGACTGTGAAACTTTAGGCACCTGGGTGGCTCAGTGGGTTAAGCCTCTGCCTTCGGCTCAGGTCATGACCTCAAGGTCCTAGTATCATGGCCCGCATGCACGCATGCATGGGGCGCTCTGCTCAGCAGGGGGCCTGCTTCCCCCTCCTTCTCTGCCTGCCTCTCTGCCTACTTGTGATTTCTCTCTCTCTCTGTAAATAAATAAATAAAAATCTTTAAAAAGACTGTGAAACTTCTCCATAAATAGGCAAATGTTCTCATTTTTTTTGGTCTGAATCTTCCTTTGATTTAAAAAAACTATTTTCTCTTAAATAAAAACAGTGTTAACTTCTTTCATGGGCGAAATAGCCAAGCTTAGATATAATTTTTTTGGATGAGTGTTTGCTAACATTATTGGTAACAAATAATACTTCATATCAACTAATTGTGGGGAGCACAATTTAAAACTGATCTCATTTTCCTCCAATGAGCTTGGTTTATTCTTTGTTGGAGAAATTTCTGTTGTTCCTATTCTTTTCAGTTCATCTTATGTCTTCTCAAAATTTCATCGAATCACTAACTGTGCCCAGCTAGCATTCCCACCATGTGTGGGACAGTGGTTGCAAGGGCAAATTTCTATCTATTTCAGCAAGATGTTCTTTCTTTGGGCAGATCTACAAAATATCATAAATAACCTTCAAATTGTTCCAAAGGATGTCATCACTATTGGCAGAGTTGTGACCACAACTTCTAGTAACAAACTCAAAAGATGATGCATTGCTCAAAGCACAAAAAAATACCTCTGGAACTTGTGCCAAAATTCTGTCTTCAAGCTTCATCCATATCGTAGTGTGGAGCAGAACTTCGTTCCTTTATAAGGCTGAATAACAGTCCGCTGCACGAATATGCCACATTTTGTTCATCAGTTCATTAGTTCTTGACTTCGGGTGAAGGCACAGTGTGGAGGAGTGGGGTCTGAATGGTGTTTGTTGTAAGAGGTTCCCTGTACAGCGTGGGCTGTAGGGCAGGACTCCTTTCGATCAAGGTCTAGGAGAGGGCTGCTGTCCCTCAAAAGGCACCACTGGAAAGTCTTGATAACTCCAGTTGTGTTTCCCTTTGTCTCCTGAAGCACCCGCCCTCAGTGAACTTTAACATTTACCCCCAGGGAGCTCCTGCTATCCTCCCCACAATCAAACTCTGAGTTCCCTTTTTCTCTTCAGGTATCAGTGCTGGTGGTTCCAGGGAAGGAAATGAGGAGTGCTTCTCAGGGTGCCAGTGACTGTGCCAGGTGGCGGAGGGCTCAGGAACATTTACGGTTTTCCTCTCTCTCCTCTCCAGTGTTTCACCCGACACAACCATATACCAGAATTCAAAATGACTGCTGATTATTTATTTGGAAGATGACTTCTTCCCAACAAAATAAGTGAAGTGCTCATGCTTATTTCACAAAAGAAGTGAAATATTATGGAGTATTCCTTTCCTTGCCCATTAGGGGAATGGACTTCCTTGGCCAGTGAGAACAAGGGAACCATGTTAACCCTCAGGAATAAGAGACAGGCCTCAGAGAATTTGGTTTCCTGATGATACGTGGGGCAGGGGCTTTCTTCTCTTTTTCTTTCCTTTTCCTTATCTCCATCTGCCTAGGGAGCAGAATCACCACCCTTCCAGCTGACACAGTATATCTGGGCACTAATTTCCCTTTGTCACCATTCTGAGAATTCTTCTGTTTTTCCCAAGGAAAGCAGAATCAGTCTCTCTGTGATGTCTGCGTGATTTCCTATAGCTAGAAAGCAAGGAAAGCCCAATCTTCAAACTGCAGCTGTCCAGTGATTTTACTAGGCCATATAGCACAGAAGACCCTATGTCGGGACTGTATTTCTTTATGAAGTGAGAGAGAATGCAGACAGCTACCGTCTGTGTGGGGACCTGACGTATTCCATGGCAGTGTGTGAGGTTGTTAGCTAAGAAGAAGACAGTTCTTCCAAATTTGAAAACAAGATGTCTAGACTCTTCCTCATTGATGGCCACACATAAAAATGTGTCTGAAACTGCACAGGAGCACATCACTAAGAAACAGACTTCTATCAGAAAAACTATTTTGTGTCTATGAGAACACATAAACACGTAAAAAACAGGTATGTCTCAATATCCAAAGAGTTTTGTTATTTTAGGTTCCTCAAATCTTGTTTTCCAAGTGGTTGTTTCTGGCGCCTAAAGTCTTTCAGGTGAAAGCTTCTGAATGGACCATGATGATTCAGTGTCTCCTCTCCCACAGTGTGGTTTCATATTTATAACTGTTGTCATTTCAAAATATCTATTAACTATCAACTTAAGTCCTCACTGAAAGTTTTCAGTTTGATAGCTCATAAAATAGTCACATTGACTAAAACCTGAGTTCATCAAGTACCATCACAAACAATGATTTTCCATAACAGGGCTACTTCCAGAGCCCAAGAGTAGATATTGCTCTCCCGGATAAAACAAAAACAAAAAGATACACAACAAGTAACTTGCTATCAAGGGGAATTATGAAAACAAGATTGGTTTCTCTGATAAAAGAAAGCTGTGTGGATTGAATGTTTTATAAATATTATCTAATTTACTAAATACCACTCTGCAAAATGATTGAAGAGTGATGATGATAAGAGATCAGCTTTGGAGCCTTGAAACCGATAGCAAAGTTCCTTCTACTGGTTGAGTATGTGGAGCTTTGTTCTCAGCGCTGAAATACTAAGTGTAAACAAAGGTCAATCAATGCAACAGCTACATGTTAGCTCCAAGTATGGTTTCAATGAGATGCTGGGAGCAGAGCTTCAAACTTTTCCCAATATGCTAAGATTCTACAGTATGTTTGATACAGAACTCCCCACTCAACATATTCTTTGTGAAACAGATACTGCTCACGAGGCAGCTTGGGCATTATTTTGCCTTAGATTATAGAGAAATCAATGATGACTGCTGGATGGTAATACTGAACCAACCACGTCACTCTTTTTTGCTGCCCTGCAGTGATCTATAAGCTGTTTAATCATAGGTGTGGAGGGCCCGTTTATAAAGGACACACCAAGTTCAGGGGACCTAAAACTGATCAAGGAGATTGAAGTTGGAAACTCTGTCCATTGGAAAGTTGTTCTCTCTTAAGACCGTCATTCTATCCATCTGATCAACCATTCATCCACCATTTATGCTGAACTCCAAATAAGCAAAAAAACACTGTACTTTGCTGAGGGAGATGCTAAGATGGTTAAAACATGTCACTGGTCTACCTGAGGATAGGTCCTCATTAGATCTAGGTCAGACCAGGAAATATAAAGTAACTTAGAGTAAGTGGGTCAAAGTTCAGGACTTGATTCAAAAGGAAAACACAGTTCTGAGAAAAGTCAAGGAAATAAGAAAGAGATGGGGTCTGGACTCCTACAATGCCCTGTGTCACCAGGAACTCCCTGGGCCTGCATTGATCTGTCTCTTTCTTAGAGAAGAGGACTTTTTTCCTGTAGATTTTGCTCAAAAGAAGTATGGGCACTCCAGGCTATTTCAAGATTAAAGTGGAGACAGTGACAAAATTTTCCAAGGAAGTATGTAAGAAACACAGTTACTAAAGTTAGGAAGGGTCTCAGAGAGTTCATCCATATGAACTCGTTATACATTATAATATTTTTCTTTCCACTGAGGAGAAATAAAGAAAAGTACTGAATTTAGGTTGGAAGAAAAATGTGTAACTATGGGATGCTGGAATAACCTGATACTAGAGATGTCAAGTTAAATTCTTAGGAGACTTTTGGAAACAGTAAACTCTCATTTGTTTTGAATAACTTAAGTAAGAGCCTGCTAAAATGGACCATGAGAATGGACCAAAGATCCTACTACTGACCACCTTAAAGTATCATCACTGAACAATTTTATTGAATTACAGATCCTCTTACCTAGATATCTGAAATACTATATTTTCTCATATGTATAAAATAAGAGGACAATGACTGTCCACTAACAGAAGTTCAGAAATCATTAAAAGTTGGAGCAGCAAATGTTTGTGGGGAAGGGTCCTTCCCTGACCCACAAGTTGGAAACATATAATTAAAGTCCATTTGCAATGTACTACATCTTTCATTCTTTCCTTTTAACCTAAAGCTTCCAACTTCTCTTAACTCCCATTCCTGGAAAAGCTTTTGGCAGTCACTTTCGCAACCCACAATTTCTGTGGCTTCTCATCTTTTCACTGTATACTTTTTCGGCATCTAAGCCTCACTGCCCATATGCGGTCAGTGATGCCACCACCACCGGAAGTAAAACGGTCCTCAGCATGGGCCTGTTTGCCCACACAAAGGCAGAAATGTGGGGCAGTAAAGGAGTCCAGCATTCATGGGACTCAGGATATCGTGAAACTATAAAGGTACACTTTTTATACCTGTGGAAGTGGACAAAGAGACATTAAGGGATTCTCCAAAGGCTACGAAGATGGCCAGTCAGTGAGTTTGGGTCTCCATCCCTGACTCAGAGGTCAGGCTGAGACTTCTTTTCCAATTCTTAATAAATTGGCCTTCTTCTGTACTTTTGAATTCTATTAGGATAATAATGATTTTAAAAGAAAGAAGGCATTCTTTGCATTTTTTGGAGCATGTTTTGTATTTTAGCACTGTGCTAGGAGCTTTCAAGTGTTATTACTAAATATTTACTAAAAATCGTTAATTTCTACAAGTGATTAAATTTTAGCTCAGGCAAGTCATCAGACTCAAAACTCCTGAAAAGCCATCAAAGACTGTAGAATGTTAAATAATGTTACAGCAAATAGTATCCGTGAAATCTTTGGTTCATTTAAGACAACCTTTTTATATTTATTTATTTATTTATGATACTAATAATGGTACCACCTTCTAGATTGTTGTAATGATTAAATGATACACATTGAAAACCCTTATTTTAAAAGGACCCTATATATATTTATGTGTTTGTGTGTATACACGCAAGTAAGTTATATCTAAAAGATTATGCTTGTGCGTGTGTATTTTTTCTTCTTTTAATAAAAGCGCCAACTTAATGCAAATACTGTGCCTACATCTCTGGTGCTGATTTTCTAACAACAGCCGTCCTATCTGTAATGCTTCCCTGCAAACATGTCAGTACCACAATGCACTAAACCACGCGAATATGACTGACATGCTCCTGAGACCCCTTTCACCTTGATGGAACACAGGGAGTTCCAAATAAATTTTTAGGAGTATAAATGAAGCCCTTTGGGATATATACTTCCAGGCTTGGTGGGACCACAGCCAAGCCGCCTAGAAGTTCTTTCCTTTGCTTACAATAGTGTGTGAACTATGATACAGAGATCTGTATGATCCTAAGTTGTTTTAAAGGCTTCCACACCACTGCAAGCGTAATCACAAAACTGAAAAATGTTCCTCTGCCACTGTATAGAACAGAAGAAGAGCAGTTCTTTGCAAAGCTGAAGTGAGTTATTTGAGTGTTTAAAACCTACTGTAAAAACTGTATCAATCAGGGCCGCCTGGGTGGCTCAGTTGGTTAAGCGACTGCCTTTGGCTCAGGTCATGATCCTGGGGACCCGGGATCGAGCCCCACATCGGGCTCCCTGCTCGGCGGAAGCCTGCTTCTCCCTCTCTCGCTCCCCCTGCTTGTGTTCCCTCTCTAGCTGTGTTTCTCACTGTCAAATAAATAAAATCTTTAAAAAAAAAAGATGAAAAAAAACCAAAAAACAAACTATCAATCATGTCATGCTCTCTGAGCACAGCACTGACTTCCTCATTAGCAAATTCACTCTCAGTATAAGGCTACCTTGGTGGTGATGGCTGGTAGCCTGTTCCATGGCCAACGAACTCCTAGAAAACAAGTTCAAAACGATGCATCATTTTGTCCAACACTCTTAAAACTTAGCTCTTCAGGATCTCTCTTTAGAAATATGAAACCCCTCACAACCACTACCACAAATAGCCCACATTTGAAATAACTACCAAGTCACCTGCTTTTCTCCAGAAAACACCATAAACCTCACAAATTAGCAAAACTATGTAAAGCTTACAGTCTCTTTGTGATGAGGTTTACTTGTTGTGTTTGAGACTCTATTTCCCCTTTTCTGAGAAATGAAAAGCCCCAACCACAGATTCAGCTCAAGGCACAGACTTATTTGCAAAAAAAAAAAAAAAAAAAAAAAAAAGGAAAAAGGTCTTGTAACAGAAGTGGATGCCAAAGAACACTTCTTTGTCACTTCGGTCTTGACTTGGCACGGTGTTTCAGGTGGTATTCATTTGGAACAGAGAGATCGATGACATAACATGTCCAATCCTCCTCTCTAAGTGGCTTTACTCGAAGTGGGTAAGGGCAGACAAAATCCATCTGTCCATATGCAACCAAGAACATACCAACTCATCTTGGAGTAATTTAACCAAAGGGATGATTTAGAGGACAGTGCAGTGGCACCATTTTTGGAAGGTAAACGCTTAGCAGAAGAAACATAAATCAAAGGTGACTGGCAGGTAAGGGATATACGCAGCCATCAGTGAAACCATGTGCACACTGGCACAGGTTCAATAAGATCATTTATAACATTTTCAAGGCAGGAGTACACAAAAGGGGGTCTGGTGCTAACTAAATCCACAGATAGCTTACATGCCACTGAAATAAACACTTCCAGATGCGGTGTACAAAAACCTTTCACAGAAAGAAATGTTTTCTTTCATAAATCTGAAGGAGGGGCTCTTAGCGAGGAAGGGCCGAAAGTCTGAACTTGAGACTGGGCTGCTTACAGCCTGGAAGTGCTCGCTGAGCTGGAGAAGTTGTGTGAGCAAGGCTGGGCTGCACACGGCGGGCCTCCACAGAGAAGCATTCCCGCGCCTTCTAGGAGACTGCGGAAAACACGCGAACAGTGTACCACTCCGTCAGTCCTCCAAAATCTGGTGTCTGAGTCAGTGTTGCGCCCCTCCCTTATAATTTCTTTTTTTGGGTGTGTGTGTGTGGTGGTAGAGATGCTGGGTTTACATGGAGATGGATACCGCTAATCAAAGTTAGAAAAATGATGCTTTGTGACTCAAACTAGCGCAAAGCTACTGCATGCATGGCTTTCACGATGAAAACATTCTGGTTACTGTCATCCTTCAGGAATGTATGACCAAATTCATTAATGGCTTAGAAAGTCAATTTGTTCATCAAAAAGGCATAATAATATGTGAGACTTCCTGGTTATATGGGTATACACACACACATACTCCCAGAAGCTCAGAAAGCTAGAATGTCTTTTTTATTTTATTTTTTTTTTAAGTTCAGGTGATCTATGCATTGAGCTCCCTACTCACCCTCCTTGAAATTAGTTTCTTTGTTGAACCTCTGAACTTCATGCAAATTCTTTGTAACAAGCAACTGAGTACTTATTCCTGAGAATATTGTCTGTTTTATACAGTGACCTAAGTTATCAACAAAAGATGACACATTCTTTTATTCTTTCATTGGGAGTCTTATTCTACTTATTCTTGATGCCAAATATCTCTCGACTAGATTCTATCTTCTCTGGTGCTAATATCACTGCCTTAGCAGAGACTTTTCTGGCTTCTTGCTTACGATACGTAGTTGGCTTCTGTGCCTCTCCTACCCCCTAACCCTAGTCCCTCCTCTGCATCTTCATCTGAGTTATTTTTCTACTATATCAACCCCTTGCTCCCAAACTCTCAAACATCCCCTTGGTGACCCTATCAGTTGTTAAAAAGAAATTTTTCTAACAAAATCTTCCTGAGAACCCAATGTATATTTTTTATGAGATAAAAATTCATCTGTATTAGTTAGAGAAAATGCTTTCTTCCTTGCGCAATGCCTGCACAATAATCTGGAGTTTCTGCAGAGCATGGTTAGGAAGGGTTGACCTACATCATAAAGTCTAGCTAAACTAGCGTGGAATTCAAAGTCCTCAAACTTGTCATCACCCCACCTTTGAGGCTTCATCTCTTCTTTAGGTACTCCAGACTCGGTTCCTCACCTCTGCCTAAACAGTCAGACTGCTTTCATACATCTCAATTCCCCCCACACTCCATTTTATTCCTGCTCTTTTCTTTCTTTCTTTCTTTTTTTTAATACTTTATTTATATATTTGAGAGAGAGTGAGAGAGAGAGCATGAGCAGGCATGAAGGGCAGAGGGAGAGGGAGAAGAGGACTCTCTGCTGAGCAGGGAGCCCCATGTGGGACTTGATCCCAGGCCCCTGGGATCAGGACCTGAGTCAAAGGCAGATGCTTAACTGACTGAGCCACCTCAGGTGCTCCGCCCCTTGCTCTTTTTCTACCTGAATTATCTTTTCAAAACTCGTACTTACTTATTTCCTTTAGCTGTTTCATATGCTCGGTTCAAATGTTAATGGCCCCACAAAGCTTCCTTGACTTCCTCAGGCTGACTGTGCCCTCCTTCTCGGTACCTGGAGCACTCTGTCCACACTTCGGCTGCAACACCAGTCACATGCATCTCTCCTTCGCTGTGTTGGGACACCCAGTCATCTCCACACTCTGCACCCCCGCTTCAACAGATTTCTAACACAAGGCTTGGGGAATGTTTATTGAATTAAGAAATGGAGATATCAGAACTGTAGGGGCCTGAGAACATGTAGGGATGTTAATACTGGCCCTTCTACTGCTCCGTGATAGGAGTTCAACAGCACAAATATGGATTTTGCCAAACAGACTGTTTTCACTTAGTCCAAAACTCAGAGGAAAGTGCTCTCCTTTGTATGCGAGGCGTGCAGTCACCCCAGCAAGAAGGCATGCACTCTGAACTGGTGTTCCAGCAATGGTGGGTGATGGACGGACTTGTAGTAGTAGAGTCTTACCTTACCACCTTACTCATTTTTTCATTTTTTTAACTTTAACCACTTGGGAGCTGGTTGTGTAAGTGAAAGATATTGCTTGCCATCAAAAACTTAAGATAGTTTACCTACATGAGGATCAACCTGTTACTATCTTCTTCAGACAGTGATTCAGAGATGAGCACATTGTTGAGCCTAGGCTAGGTGTCTGTTTTCTCTTCTCTTTTCTCTTCTCTCTCTCTTTAGTCCACTGAAGGCTTGCTTGGATGAGAAGTGCTATAACTCACTTACTGGGCTTTTACCTAATTAGTCTAGAATACCAGAATAGGTGTTTTAGGTTAGATCAGGAATGAAGAATTAAATCAGAGCCAGAAATGTAGTTTCTAACTTTTCTACTAGAAACTATAAAATGTGCACAAGTGTTTGAATTGGAATTGACCGAACCCGTCGGCCAGGCTGTGAACTTCTGGAGCCAGAGAGTCAAATGAAATGCTCCCCCGCTGGTATTTCCATCAGGGGCACAGCTGCCCACCTGTCACCTTGAATGCACCTGGGCAAATCCAGAGCCTGACACTGGACTCTGCCCTTGTGACCTCTGCCAACTAATCAGCCAAAATATTTCCAGATCTGGAGAGTCTACCCCACATTTTGGGTACATGCCCAGAACTACAAGTGCATGCCAATCAGGTGGGAGAACTTAGCCAGGTGCCAGGGCAAGAATTAGCATCTGACTGACATATGGGCCGTGAATTTTCTCTTCTCACAGCTTGGGGTCATGCAGAGGCAGTGTGTGGGGGTGGAATATTTGATCTGTGCATACGCAGCCTAGGGGATTTGGTTTAAATCAAATCATAATTAAAACACCAGTCAGGAAAACAAGGCGTAATTATTTTTTTTCCCTGCATATTTTTCCTACTTTGGACATAGCCTTAAATACACGTTGGGTACAATAAAAGCTAGGTATCAGTTTCGCTTTGGGAAGGTGTAAATTTTCCACTTAAAACAATCCACTTATTATGTTGTGGGATTAACTCTGCTGCTACATCAGTAAATTAAGTGACAGTTCAAAGATTATATTTGTAAGACTCGGGTATGTAACACTGTTTACGAGATCATCAAAAAGTTAATCAATCTCCAGTTCCACTGGCTTTCATTGTGGCTGTGGGAGGGGATTTTTGTCACACAATAAAGCACTACACAAATGTTTCACTTAAACAAAACACAGTTATGAATGTTAGATGTTTCTGGCAACGGTCAATAAGCAATGTATTTTAATAAAACCAGTGCACTCCTTTCTAATATTCACCCAGTCAGATATAAAATGTTAATTGAAAATTTAAATAGTACTTTTGCTAGGTGAATGTGAACAACTTAATTTACTGGAGCTGTATGTCTAACTCAATATATATAATCTTCTTATTTATTCAAGGCTTAAATAGAAGATTCCTGCCATTTTTAGAGTATAATTTTTAAGTTTAGAAATATCGCACGTGAGGTTAGTTCCTCCTAACTAATCCTTTTGCTGCTTTCATGAATTTATGAGTTAAAAGAATCCATGATTTTTTTTTTTTAAAGAAAGAATAATTTCCTTTTGGGAGTCACTCTAAATATTTTCCCTGTCTTTCTCCATTCCCTCAGAAGACTGCAAAAACCGAGAAACTACAATACCACCGTCAAATCTCAAGATATGGTCCTTTTAGAATATTCCACTCAAAAAATTTCTCTTTGTTGTCAATCATTCCTCTTCCCTTGCATTCATGTTTGATTTCTTCCTCTATTATCCAAGATATAGCCTGCCTCTTATACTAAATATAGATGTGTTAACTTCTTGAACTACAATATTTAAAAATCGCTGAAGGACACAAACGTAGGGAAAGTACACAGGGCTGGTTAGGGTTCTCAACTTCCATTTCTATTTTGAATGCCCTGCCCCTGCCCCGTTAGAAAATACTGGTCTTCTCCTTTTCAAGTTGTGTTCCTAAAAACTCTAGGATTCTTTGAAGGATTTTCAGGGGCTTCATGACATTTGATTTGAATGTCCATTTACAATTTCTGTGCTACTCAAAATAAAGGTTCTGCCACTTCATGTTTTATATTTCAACTTCTTGTAAATGTTCTGTTGATTAGCAAGTTATGTCTTGGACTTTGGGCTTGTTAGTTTTATCTTTTGGTATTTAAAGTAGACCAGATAAATATTCTCTATACAGCTATGGAAGTCTGAGTGCACCGCCTTAGGATCTGTATACCACGCGCTGAAATGAACTTGAGGTCTTTACCGCTGACACAGAAATGGAGGTAGAAAAAAGTAAAGTGTGTTTAATGATAACTACTTACTCTAGAGACAAACTAGTTGTTAATGAGAGCAGAATTTTCAAGTTGGAACTGGGTAAGTTCATATAAACAAATTCGCTGGCTGCCCCAACTTAACATATTGCCGTAGGTGGAGGGGTTCAAATGAGAGAAGATCTTGCTTTCCTTTCCCCCCCTTTCTGTCTGATAATTACAAAAAGTAACTGAACAGCTTTTACAATATAATGGGGCTGTGCCACCTCTATCTGGCAATATAGAATTATGATGCTATGCTGACAATAGAAGAAATAGTTTCATTAATGAAGTTCACTGAATTTGGATTCAATGGGCAAAACAAAATAAATTGGAGCCTGAAACTTTAAATATTTGTCAGAGAAGGGATGTCAGGTGACTGAGATTTTCTTTAAGACAATGAGTTGCGTATCATGTTTGAAGAAACCTCAAAAAACATTTTCCAGAAATCAATGAAGAATTACCCTGGTTTAGAAGTCCATATATTAATCTTCTTTAAACATTGCCAGTTTAAAAATGTAGCACTTGCTAGGTATTGTTAGTGAAACAACTTTTAAGCAAAAAATTCTGTTTTTCTTTTGGGCCAAGACTATTGCAGGTCTGGGTAGAACATTAGTAAAAAGTGCTATATGTGTATATCAAAATTTCTCAATACTGAGAGTAAATAAAAGAAACTATAAAGTGGACACCGTGACGGATATAATATTACAATGTCACCTGTAACTTGGTTTTTGAAACATCTTGACTTTTCTTAACCAATGAGATTTTGAGTGGATCTTCTAGATAAAACATACAGATTTTTCGAACTATGTTATGAAGAAACCCTTTTCTAGTGGAACACCTTTTAATACTTCTTAGAACACAATGTCTTCTATACAATGAAGTTCAGAAAATATGATCTCATGTTTTCAGGCCAAGACCACTTTAAGGGTTAAGAACAGAGACCACTCTGCAAAGAGGAAGTTTAATGAGTAGGATGAGAATTCACTGAAGCCCATGGTCCCAGGGAACCACACAATATTTCTGCCCACAGATAGAGCTCTGGAACTTACTATGTAACTTTAAGCTAGCTACTTAATTTTTCTCTAAATCTCAGTTTTCCAATCTAGAAAGTGGGGATAAATTACACTCACCTTGCTGTGTTGTGAGGATAAATAAGGCAAGTGAAAAGTTTCTTCTAAAATAGTGTGTAAATTATTATTTGATCAACCAACACTCGTTTCAGATTTTAATGATCTTCCCTGCCAAACTCTTCCAACTTCTCTATTCCTACATTTTAACATTCTCTCCCTAACTAATCCCAAACTGAACATTGTTCTAGTTGAAACATATAAAATTCTTGAAATTCACTGTTTTTTACCTGGAGAAACTGCAATTTCATGTAATTTGACATAATGAATTTCATCACTGGAATCCCCTCATCCTATTTCAAAATTAAAAACAACTACATTAAATGTTTCAGTTTTTTTCTAGAGAACACTGACTTTTAGGTTATTCTTATATGATAAATATGATATATTATTTCTGAGAGTCAATAGCTCACAACTATAAAAAAAGTATGTGGCTCGAATCTGCAAGGATAGACTTAGTACTTTCAAAAACTATATTGAGAAGATTTTGCTTCCAGTTGAAAACACAAATATCTAGGGATTCTTACCTGATTTATCCTTGGTATTTACATTTGAAAATTATTCTGGTATTTGTGATATTTCATTTTCCAGGTTGAGCAAATAAAATGCCAGCAAATCTAATGTAATCATGACATACAAATTATTGGTGCATGCGAAAGTCTAGATGAAATTAGTGAAAGCAATCTGCAATGCCGCTTGTTTTTAAAAGCTTAATGTGAGAAATTCCTAAAGGAAATCTCTATTTTAGATTATTTTTAAAGGAAATCCATTTTTGATATATCTGTCTATTTCCAACACTCTTCCAGAACCAAGGACATGACAGCATCCCTTGCAGCTGTCATAGATCTCCCCACGTCAAAGCCAATGGCCAGAGTGGAAGTGCAGTCAATTGAGAGTGGAGAGCCTGGATTCCAGGGTCAGCCCTGCCGCTCCCTCACAAGGTGCTCCTGGGTATACTGCCCAAGTTTCTCTGAGGCTGAGACTCACTGGCTTTCACAAGTCTTACCCAGCTTTATAATACTGTGATTTGGGGTGCCTAGGTGGCTCAGCGTCTGCCCTCTGCTCAGGTGATGATCCCAGGGGGCTCCCTGCTCCTCCCTCTCACTCCCCCTGCTTGTGTTCCCTGTCTTGCTGTGTTTCTCTCTGTCAAATAACTAAAATTTTAAAACAAAATACTGTGATTCTGTATGAGAATTTAAGGCAGCTGAATGGATATTGAAGCACGACTCACTTATAGGGATGCACTGAAGGTATTTTATAGATTAATGACAATGTTTAAATAAGCAAGTTTACTGTCTCCCTATTCTAGTTCAATAGAAAATCACCTGGTAACATGCAACCTCAGTGGGGTTAATGTGTTTTTTAAGGTGAATATCACTCAGGAGAAGTTAAAATAGATTCAGGCATTACACACTGGATTATGTCATCTCATCCAATGAACACAATGTCCTTTTTCTGTCTTCCAAAATTATACACCTAATCTTGTATCAGCCACTTAGAGCATTTGCCACAGAGAGCTGGGATTGAGCTTTAGAGTAAGTAAATCATGGGCACCACCCACTGTTTGCAAATAAGAATCTAGATAAAACCCATGTCTGACCTTCTTCTGTATGATAAGCAATTAGTATACTGAGTTACTCTTTGGAGTATTTCCCTGAAAAACACCTCATTTACAAAAATTTTAAAAGGTTTTTCCTTTTAAACATGCACAAGTAAATTCTAAGACTATATATTTTTAAAAAACACCATTACCAAAAGCATTTCGAGTTTTAGACTGAGAGAAGAAAATAATCTTCAAACAATTAAATACCAATAATTTCTGACAGGACAATTCATTTAAAGCATTTGCTATACCTTTTATTAGGAGGTCCTGATACCCTTCTTAAATTAAGTTTTATTTACCTTTCACTAATCTATATTTTCTTAATTTTCTAACATACCAGCACTACTATCAGTAAATGAAGAAATTTCTAAAGAAATGAAAAATCAGTAAAATGAAAAAAAAAAACTAAAAACTGAGGCATGAACAAACACTTCTCCAAAGTCGTACAAATGGCTAATAAACACATGAAAAAATGTTCAATATCACAAGCCAACATGGAAATACAAATCAAAACCACAAGATATACCACTTTACACCAGTCAAAATGGCAAAAATTACGAAGACAGGAAACAAGTATTGGCAAGGATGTGGAGAAAAGGGAACCTCTTACACTGTTGGTGGGAATGCAAGCTGGTAAAGCCACTCTGGAAAACAGTATGGAGTCTCCTCAAGACGTTAAAAACAGCACTACCTTATGACCCAGCAATTGCACTATTGCATATTTACCCCAAAGATACAGATGTAGTAACAAGAAGGGGCACATGCACCCCAATGTTCATAACAGCAATGTCCACAATAATCAAACTGTGGAAGGAGCCGAGATGCCCTTCAACAGACGAATAAAGAAGATATGGTTCATATATACAATGGAATATTACTCAGCCATCAGAAAGGATGAATACCCAACTTTTGTATCCATATAGATGGAACTGGAGGGGATTATGCTAAGTGAAATAAATTAAGCAGAGAAAGACAATTATTTTGTTTCACTCATATGTGGAACATAAGGAATAGTGTGGAGGACCACAGGGGAAGGGAGGGAAAACTGAATGTGAAGAAATCAGAGAGGGAGACAAACCACGAGAGACTCTGGACTCTGGACTCTGGGGAACAAACTAAGGGTTACAGAAGGGAGGGGGTGGGGGATGGGGTAACTGGGTGATGGGCACTGAGGAGGGCATGTGTTGTGCTGAGCACTGCATGTTATATGCAACTACTGAATCACTGAACACTACATCAAAAACTAATGATGTACTATATATTGGCAAACAGATCATAATAAAAAAAAAGAAAGCTTTTATCAAGCAACATCCTTCTTCATGAAGATAGAACTGTTTCCCATTGTATGTGTGGATGCATAAGGGAAGTACCAGATATGAACTCAGAGAAACAAGTCTAGGTAGAAAGCAACTTTTCCCCAATGTCTTCCTTTATGAAGACAGAAGCGTTTTTCAAAGGATGTGAGAAAAAAAAATTAAGGAAATAATTTCTTTAAAAAAAATTATCAGTAATCACCAACTTCAATATACTCATCAGTTGCTAAAATTTTTTTCAATAACTTACAAAAATATATAAACTTATACAAATTGAATTTGATGAAGCTTTATAAATTTGAGACCATGCCATGCTTTTTTCAGATTTCTATTTCATAAAAGCTAGTATGCAAAAACAGAGTGGCAACTACGTACATTCAGTTTCTGAGACCTTATTTTTAAGGTGATAATGTGATAAAAATTTATTAATGCTCTTCAACCATTACCAGTCCCCAAAGTAAAAAAGAACACAGTTATTCTCAGGAATAATCATCTTTAAATGGTATTTAAATTTTAATGTAAAAACCATTAATGCGTTAATAAATCACATTACTATGTAAGTTTTGGTTTCTTCTGGCATTAAGAAGTGAAGCTCTGTGTTTTTGTCTTTGTGTCTGTGTGTCTGTGTGGTGGGAGGAGTGGTTTCTGTTTCAGTCTGTATTCCTAGTTGAGACCTTTTGGGCACCTGGGTGGCTCAGTTGGTTGAGTGCCTGCCTTCGGCTCGGGTCACGATCCTGGAGTCCTGGGGTCGAGCCCCACATCGGGCTCCCTGCTTGGCAGGGGGGTCTGCTTCTCTCTCTGACCTTCCCCCCTCACGCTTGCTCTCTCTCATTCTCTCTCTCAAATAAGTAAATAGAAATCTTAAAAAAGAAAATATACTGCAGCCACTACTACTACCACTACTTCCATTATTATTAGTATAATTTATCAAGAGCTTATCACATGTCACCCAAAAAACAAATTATCCAATTAAGAAATGGGCAGAAGACATGAATAGACATTTTTCCAAAGAAGATATCCAGATGGCCAACAGACACATGAAAAGATGTTCAACATCACTCATCATCAGGGAAATAGAAATCAAACCACAATGAGATACCACCTCACACAGGTCAGAATGACTAAAATCAACACCATAGGAAACAGTAGATATTGGCAAGGATGCAGAAAAGGGGAACCTTCTTACACTGATGATGGGAATGCAAATTGGTGCAGCCACTCTGGAAAATATTATGGAGGTTCCTTAGAAAGTTAAAAAGTTGCACTACTAGCTATTTACCCCAAAGATACAAAAATACTGATTCCAAGGGACACACACACATGTGATGTCCATATCATCAATAACAGCCAAATTATGAAAAGAGCCCACATATTTATTGACTGATGAATGGATAAATAAGATGTGGTACAAATACACAATGGAATATTACTTAGCCATCAAAAAACAAAAATAAAATCTGGCTGTATTATGCTAAGTGAACCAAGTCAGTCAGAGAAAGACAAATAAGACAAATATCATGTGATTTCACCCATGTATAGAATTTAAGAAACAAAACAGATGAACACCAGGGAAAAAAAGAGAGGTAAAGCAGGAAAGTAGACTGTGGCGGGAGGATGGGTTAAATAGGTGATGGGACTTAAGGAGGGCATTTGTTGGGATGAGCACTGGCGTTATATGTAAGTGGTAAATCACTAAACTCTATTCCTGAAACCAGTATTGCACTATATGCTAACTAGAATTTAAATAAAAATTTGAAACAAAAACAAGCAAAAAGAGCTTATCACATGCTAAGTTCACAGTACACCTTAAATTCTATCATGGGATATGTTCTATTATTACACCCATTTTACAGATGAAACTGGATCATAGAGAAGTTAAGAAACTTCCTTAAGGCTACTTAGCTAGTAGGTGGCAGAGTTGGGATCTAAACCATGGTCATTTGGCTCTAGGCTCAGCAGTCACCACACAACATAACTTCTGTAAATACCAGCTAGTCTGAGTGCAAAGACAATGTAGGATGATGAGTGTCAAAGTCACTCAGGACATCTGAGGATGCATACATATTCTAAAGTAACGACTACAGATCACAGATGTTGAAATGATTTTCAGACTCATAGGAAAAATAAACAACAGACAAAAAGTAAGATCAGTTTTTAAAATTGTTCATTAGTATGTGTATTCAGAAAGTCAGATACACTGAGGTGGGGAAAACTGCAAAAGTGTGTTGAGGGAGCAGATTCTGGAGCTGGGAGTTTTAGCCTTGGTTCCATCATTTAGTCTGATTAATAGCTTAACGTCAGAAAGATTATTTCAATCCTCAAGGTATGAGACATTCTCTGATCTGCATAGGATTGAGAATGAATGAGAACACAGAAAAAAAAGCAATCACCAGCACTGTGAATTGTGTAAGACTGATGAATCACAGACCTGTACCCCTGAAACAAATACTACATTATATGTTAATAAAAAATAAATTAAGTGATTAAAAAAAAAGAAAGCAATCACCAACTAAAACCAATATGCTAAACACCATCCTACTCTAATGGGGTGAGTGGAAATGGTGGTTTTCAAGTGTCTACACCACACGCACGTCCTCATAGCCCAGCAGCTGCTTTCTCCACCCCTTTCCTCTCCAAGCCAGCATACACTGTGCAAGAGCCTGAGGTCTTCCTCACCTCCACCTAACAGGGCTTCAATCATTCTTTTCTTCTATCATTCCAACCAACAGCTAAGGTGAAGAGCTCACAATTCCTTATGTAGTGAACTGTGGTTCTGAAATTGATCAAGTTGTGATTTTGTACAAAATTATGTCAAAAGTCATAATATGGTGGAAGACAAGGATTACTCACTAAAAGCAGATTTTTACTGGTCTCTCGTTCATATTGGAATTAAATTTCTGCGTAACATATTGGTTGTGATTTTAATTCTCTAAATCAATTTCCAGTTATTGGGAATTACTACATATGAATCAAGTTTGGACATTCTAAATTAGATATGACATCTCTATTGACTCCAGACAAGCACTTCAGGTCTGGAATGATAAGACGCACAGACAATCTCTATGTTTCAAACACATAAACCAGTTGTTCACGAGCATTTTAATTTACACAGGAAATGTTATTCTGGAGGTAACTGAGCTCAGCCTTTCTGTATGAAAATTTAGGTCTCCATCTATGGTTACCATAGAGGCAGTCCGCATGCCTCCTCTCTTCTTAGGAGCTACAGCCCAAAGCCTAGGTAGGAAAGAGTCCCTAGTGCAGCATGAAGCATTATCTCTGGGAGTGGGCATGAGGGACCGGGACATCAGCATCCCCCAACATCAGAAGCACCTCCTTTGAGAAAGCTGAAGGTATGCGGGAGCCACGGTAGGACGGCCATATTGTCAAATAGACAGTCTGCCAATCTGTCCCACTTTAAAGAGAATTAACCAATTTAAAAGGAAGATTTATGAAAGGTACAGCATAAGGTATAAAGTCAATGACATTATAATAGTGTCGCATGGTGACAGATGGTAACTACACTGTGGTGAGCAGAGCGTGATATATAGGGAGGCTGAATCACTGCCCTGTATGCCCGAAACTAATGTGTGTCAATGATACTTCAGTAAAAAAAAGGGCCGATTTATGTATTGTAATGTATACTCTGAAACTGTATCTCCCTGATCATGTTAATTATGATATAAAATAGAGTAGGCACATTCAGTCCTGCAGGCTGGACAAATTAGTATAGCTCTAGGTAACGGGCAGACCTCTCAAGGTGGGTCCTTTCTGAGGAGTGATAAAAATGCAGGTGGCCCTCTCTGATGATTTTTTATCACGTGTTGTGTTCTGGTCGTGGCTAAGTGAACATTCCGGGTCATGGTTTATTTGCTCTATTTTTCCAGGTCTCTTAAAAAACTCTATCATTAACTTAAAGATCATATTGGTTATATGTTTCTTAGATAAAAATTAGCTTAAATTGTATCTGAACTTAGTTTAAAGTGCATTTTCTGACCATATGCCACAATTTTAGATTATCAAAGCAACCTTACATGAGAAACAGAGTACCGGTTAGATGTGAAGGAATGAATACACATACACATGCACACGTATAAACAACGGCATCAACTAAGAGGGGTAAGTGATCTGTCAGGTGTAGTTAGGTATAAAAATCATGGACGAATGAAGGAGCTACCACTACCTCCTTTTGAGGAAATAGCAAAGAATTTATGAATGGAAGATTTTCCCCTAATAGGTGATACATGTTCCTTTATATAATTTTATCCTTTATTTTAGTTAACATTTTAGGTTCTTTCTCAAAACTCCAGCTTCCCCTTGTACGCTTTAATTACTTCTAGATTATTAACAACACTACCTTCTTTTCCTCCTCTATCCATCCACTGCCTCAACGTCTTAGTCGTTAGTTGGGTCTTAAATATGGACTTGGTATGTGTAATCCTTTGTCAGAAGACAGTTCTTTCAATTTCAGTTTTTAAATTCTTTGAATCACCTCCTGTTTTTCTAAGTTTCATCTTTCTTTTGACTCATCACTAAAAGTAGTCTCACCTATCATGCAGGAAAAAATAAAACAAGAGATGCCCGATTTCATTCTGCCTTTTCTGTAATCAGCTAAAAACATGCATGGAGAAAGATACACTGCTTTCATCAGCAGTACTGAAATCACATTCTCATAATAAAGAAGACAGATTTTAAATACTGAACAAAAGTGAAAATAATAGTTACCATTACAAAAGACATACATAAAAAGCTTCTAATACATGCTTCCTGTCACAATGAGAATTGTGACAATTATTATTTAATTATTTCATATTAATTAATTAAATATTACAATTAAGTAATGAAAATAAAGAATGGAAAGTGAGCATTCCCTTTAACTAAAAAATGGGAAAAACAGATGATCTAGTGTAGAAGAAATCATGATTTCTATCAATAGATCACAGTAAAATCCAGAAGAAAATTTCTCTCTCAGGAGAAAACATATACTCTGTTACACTTATGTATGTATGTATCTATGCATATTGTTACACGTATATGCTGTACTTTGGTATAGGAAAGCAGAAGTGAATAAGAAGAAAGCAAACAGCTAGTAAATTCTACTGTTTCGTAGTCTTAAATCCAACTCACTTTCTGACAATCAAAACAACGCCTCATAAACAGTGAAAGACTCGGAGAAAGTTCTATTAACATGAATAAAGATTTTTTAAAAAGGGCCACAAGACGAGCACTTAGTTAAAACACACACACACACACACACACAAACACATCGTGTGCACACACATGCGCACTTTCCTTAGGCTGTTGAAATATAAAGTCTTTAATTCTCCATTAAAACAACAACAACAACAACAAATCCTGATTATAAGCTCTGAAACCATTTGAAGATGTGAAAGACTATCTGCATCTTGGCCTACTTCAAAGCCAGTAGAGAACTCATTTCTTCTTCTTCCAACTCAGAGTAGGTTTAGGAGCAGGACATCTGATAGAAGTGGTATTGCCAATCTAACCAATTTAAAAATATAAAGTGCTTCTAGCAATATTTGGAGACATATAATTTGACAAAAAAGTTTTATAAACCTAAGCTTTGAAAAATAGAAAATATAAGCCCCAGCAAAAAAAACCATAATTTGTAATTGAAAGAAAATAATATTTTGTAGAAAAAAAATCGTCCTTCCAAAAAGAGACAAAAATGACTAACTTTTATTTCCCAAGAGAATTATGCCACTTTTATACAACGAAATTACAGTCACCACAAATTGCTTTCAACAATTCCATTGCTTCTTCATTTGACCACTTGAAAATCAGAATTCTTTCAGATTATAAATATAACTTTTTATGACTCTGTTATTACGTACCGTGAATGGGGAAAGGGGACCAATCTTGTGGCCGAAGCGTCGAATGGCCTCTCTGATGTGGCAGGGCTGGATGGCATCGCTGTGAGCCTCAACACCACAGGCCGCAGTGCTCTGCAACAGAAAAACACATACATTGTTACTAAATCAAAAACACACAACAGAACTACAGTGTATAAAATATGAAAATAAACTTTTATAAAATGGATGTCTCCCCCCCCCTCCTTTGGATGCACATCCCTGCTGCCGTACCCGATGTTTAAAAAAAGATTCCGTTAACAAATCAAGGATGACTTTTATATGACCCCTTCCTAGCAGACCTACCAAATGCAATTTTTATGCCCACAATATTTCACCTAGGTCTGCATGTCAAGGTACGGGAGAACAGAGCCACTCGCGTGCAGATCAGAAATGTCGTGGGGGATTGCTGACAGAACCGCAGGAAGCTTTTTTTTTTTAAAAGAACACTTAAACATTTATTATTATAAATGTTTCTTGGGAGCTTATTGGGCATATTTCTGAAATAACTTGAGGGTCATCAATTTTAAAATGAAAAATATAAAATTGCTATATATTTATTTATAATACTGGAGCTGTCATAGACGATCATTTTCACTTGGTTTCTAATTTTCTAGGTGTCCTCAGGGCAAAAATAAAATAAAACAAAGTCTTTCTATTTTAATCTGTCTCATGTGTAAAAGGCAGGTTGGAAAGTATAAAAAGACACATGCAAGAGAAAGACTATTTGCGAAGACAGTATGGATACCGGCTTAAGAAAAGTATGTAACGTGATTTAAATATGATGAGGACGGGGCATTTACACTGAACCAATGAATCACTGAACATTATATCAAAAACTAATGATGTACTATAGCTTGGCTAATTGGATTTAAAATTAAAAACCCCAATAGGAACAACATAGTCTTGTGGTTCACCTGCAGGCTCTGGTTTCCCAGATGCCTGATCCAAAGCCTATACATTATCAGTTCTGTCAAGTTACATAACGTCTCTGCACTTCAGTTTCCTCATCTGTAAAGCTGGGGTAATAATTATAATTGCTTTCTACTGCACTGGATACCAGATGCCGGTCATTAACATTAAAGAATCAAGAGAAAGGAACAGTAGTTTGTGTATAACTATAACTGTATTCTAGAAGTCAGTCGTAGTCACATAATCATTATTTGTTTTTCTGGTAATTACTGCAATTACCACTTTCATAGTTTCTTGTAGGAGTATAACTAACACGACCTCTATGGATGATAATTCAGCAAAATCTTATCAAATGAAAATGTACAACCATTTTTGACCCAATTTCATATCTAAGAATGTATCCTATAAATATATTACACAGGTACAGAATTTTATATACCTGTATGTTGATATCTATGTATCTATCATAGGCACATGCACACGTGCGCACACACATGTAGACACTCACTGCAGAACTATTAGGATTGATGAACTAAATGTTTATCAATGAGGGAACATTAAAATAAATTCTTATATATCCATTTAATGAAACAGAAACTATAGGAACTACCAAAAAGAACAAGGGAGTTCCACACATACTCCTATGGAGCTATTTCTAAGATGTACTGTGTAAAAGAATGTAATGTGTCCAACTGGGTGGTACTATGTTACCATTTACTTTTTTAAAAAGGCTGAACATTATATACTCATTCAAGCATAGACTATTTTTTGTAAGGGTATACCAAAAATAAGTAACAGCCCTTACCTCTTGGAGGCTAAATGGGTGTCTAAAGGACAGGGATTAGAAGAGACATTTTTCACTCTATAAGCCTGCTGTACTTTTCAAATGTATTTTCTGTACCTTGTGCATGCTTTTCCTATAACTAGTAAAAATTTTTAAAAATTATGATAAAATGACAGCATCAGCTAATTATTCAAGCTGAACCTGAAATAAGATGTAAAATTTAAAACAAAGTAGATCTTGATTATTTTTATTATTTTAACAAGATATTGAAAGAAGCCAATTAGGAATTCACTCTGGAGTATATCTTTCTCAATTTCATTCCAACAATACCCTAAATAATAGAGCTGCGATGCCCACAACAACACAAATTGTTATCTTAACCCTTCACTTGGCACTGATATAAAAGAACACAGGAATTTTTTTTTTTTTTTTTTTTAGTGCTTTCTTGGTTCTTATTCCAAGTACTTTGTGTTAGTTGGAAATGTAATTGATAAAGGCAAAGGCTCTTCTCTGAGTCCAGTTGGCCTCAAAGGATGAATATGACTAACAGAGACTCATTAATGGTTAAGGCATTCTATCCATTTGTGGAAATGAATGCAAATATTGCTGGATCTAGAGTTAAGTTTTCCAGTGGAAATACAAGAGAGACAGCAAGAGGGTCAATATTCTGCATATTACGTTGGGTGGGAAGTTCCTCTATGGCATCCCCTTTCTCCCTGCAACTTGGGTTTGTTTTTTCTTTCTTTCCTCCATGGCCAGTGTAAGAGTCTACTCTTCCTTACTCTCCCAGATGAATTTAGTTTTTGTCAAAACCACAGAATGTCAGGTCAAAACCTCTCAGAATGTCTGCTACGGTAATCAAATAGGATTTCAGAACATGGAAGGAAGCGTAAGCTAGAAATTTACAGTTGAATCGTGATCTTTGCCAAAAAAGAAGTTAACTTACATAAAAATGGAAATATCCAATTTTGTAAAAAATGTTCTATTTTCTATTTTGCTAACTTCAGGTTTATTTGCTAGAATTAAGTAACTGCAACCAGCATGCACTTACCATATGCAGATCTACACTTTCTTGATTTGCCCACTGAGCTCTCTGAAGAGAACCCTTAAATCCGAAATGACGTATTTCCAGTGTTGCTGTCACCTCAAGCGATCTCTTCACATTTCTATCAACATTCAGGCCTTCACCAAGGTACTTTCAATCCATGTGAATTCAAAATGTACACCAAGCTGCGAATTTTTAATTTAGCAGGGATTCTAGCATTTTAAAGAGAAGTTTCAATATAGCTTCCTTGGACCACAGAGGAGTTCAAACTGCTGGGACATTTTATTCGGCATCAGCCAGCAAGGAGAAGCAGAAGTATGGTGCTCATATCTATTCTGGCAGAGATTTCAGTACTCTTTAGACAAGAGGACTCAGTATTTTGTAAAATACGTAGAATATTTTTGAATATTTCAAAAGAATATCGTAAAGTGTTGGCACACTCAGAGTGGGAAAAATAACTGGTAAATCAAACTGTGGCCCAAGGAAGCTATATTGAAACTTCTGTTGCTGCTGGATCTCTTACAAATGTCTATGACCTGTCCTGACTTATAAAAAAAAGTGTTGGCAAGTTAAATTGTCCTATCCTTTCTCAGATTTTCCCTTACCGGGGAAATCCAAATTTAAGAAGGACCTCGAATCTCAGATAATTGCCACTTACTCTTTTCACATAATGGTGGACTAGATCTTTTGTTAAACTTGAAATATTTTATTCTTACAGAGTAACACATATCTCAGATTAGAGCAAATGAAAGGTTAGACTACTATTACTAATACTGTTATTATTCACTGACCACAAAGGTTCATATATAAAATGACTGGCAAGGCAAGTGGACTCCCTGTATTCACTGTTGTACACATAGCTTTCCCAGAGTTTCATATTTATGGAGGATGTCTTTTTGGATGAGGGTGGGCCATTCTTCGGCCAAAAGTTGGAGTATTTAGTATAGAAATTTTATTAGTTAATTTTCTCATTTCAAAGTTTGAGATGTTAATTGTTAAAACTGTAGTTCTATTAACTAGAAAACTCTTTTCTTTAAGGAAATTAAAACTAGGAAAAGTACTTAAGGAGAGGACAAGAGAATCACTAAATTTAAGGACTCATACATTATTAAATCTGGAAGGAATGTAGGATATCATCTATTCTAAACATTTCCAATTCTCACCCCATTTTATAGATGAGAATGTGAAGATAAAGGACTTGCCCAAGATAACATGATAGTATCAGAATATGGCTATACATCAGATCTCTTGGCTTCCAGGACACATAGTTGATATATAGAGGCTTTATTATTTCATGTAGAATGAATTGTACCATGTTACCACCATAGTGGAAATTTCTAAGGAGTAAAAAATGAAAACACAGCAAGAGTCTGAATGTAGAAAGATGTGGATGAATGGAGAAATAATTAATAGCTTTAAAGTGGGACATTATTCTGATGTCACTGATTTTGAATTTACAAAAATTCAGATATGAACTAAGCTAATACCTCCTTTACTCAGGAAAACTTTGCAATAAAACAACTCTAATGCAATAGCTTTCAACAAGATTGGGAGAGAAATGTTTAAATATTTAGGGGAAAAATAATTATATGTCTCTGAGAATTTTTTTTAAAGATTTTATTTATTTATTTGATAAAGAGAGATTACAAGTAGACAGAGAGGCAGGCAGAGAGAGAGGAGGAAGCAGGCTCCCTGCCGAGCAGAGAGCCCGAAGTGGGCCTCGATCCCAGGACCCTGAGATCATGACCTGAGCCAATGGCAGAGGCTTTTAACCCACTGAGCCACCCCGGCGCCTTCTCTGAGAATTCTTGAAATTTTTATGTATAAATGCATAAGTATATCAGGTTCATTACAACTTCTTCTTACATACAACTTCAGTTCACCTAAGAAGTCTTTTAGGTAAAAATCTGTTACCCTAGTTTTAGTTACTGAGTGAGCTGGAGCACTACAGCTAACATTCTCTAAAGCTACTTCACAATACAGCAGTTCCTTATAGTTCAAATTTCCCCTTAATAAGTAGGTACTGAGCTCTTGTTGTCTTGTAAATGGAAGAGGAAACCAGATATGAGGCTAAAACTTAAATGTGCTTACTATCATTTTAAAATTATATCTTGGTATGGCTTCACTACTTGTAATGGCAAATGGTTCTCATTGTAGTAACTGAGTTTTAGATAATAGTATCACTTTAGACAAATTATAAAAAAGAAGAACATGAAAGTGATAGAGATTGATCAAAACCAGGCAGAAATTGGAAAGGGGAATGCCTATATTTAGAAGAAGAGAATGGTAGTGGCTTGAGTTTCCTGTTTTTACTCTTTTAGCATAAGGGCAGGCCCCAGTCAGGATAGGGGGCACACAGGCTCAGAGACTCTAAGAAATACATAGGCTAGAGTTTAGGGCACCCATAGTAGGTATAGAGCAAGGAAGGAAAAACCAAAAAAGAGCAAAATCAAAGAAGGAGAGTCCCAAATTCACCATACAAACTTTACCCAAATCTATTTCTCTGTGGTACTGAATCCAAGAACCAGTTACAGCTAAATGAACTGAGGAGAGCTTCTAAGCTGCTGTCAGTGAAGAGGAGTTTGGGTCTGAAGTTGAGGGTTGAATGTAGAATAGTAAACTGCTTGCTTAACACACATGCCTGCACCTCCACCACTATTAAACACCAACAATTATTCAAAGGAATATAACAGGACACAAAATCTCTATCATATACTATCTGTGATGTCCACGATATAATTCAAAACTACTAGACATGCAACAATACAAGAAATTGACTGGGAAGAACTGACTGAGAGAGGTAGTCTTATTTTGGTCTCCACTGAGCCTAATGAAGTCTCAAAGAAAGCATGACTTATACTCAGTGGAGACTAAAATAATCCAGATATTAATTGACCATAGAAGGATTTTATATATTTTTAAAGATTTTTATTTATTTATTTGAGAGTGTGAGAGAGAAACAGAGAGGATGGGAAGGGAGAGGGTTACAGGGAGAAGCAGACTCCCCACTGAGTAAGGAGCCTAATGTAGGACTTGATCCTTGGACTCTGGGATCATGACCTGAGCCAAAGACAGATGCTCAACCGACTGAACCACAAAGGATTTTAAAGTAGCTATTAAAACTATGCTCAAGAGGATCAAAGAAAATAAATCTGGAATAAATGACAAATAAAAAAAAAACAGATAAAAACTAAAAAGAAATCAAGTGGAAATGATGAAACTATAAAATTAAATATCACAAAGAAAAAAATATTGGATGGGTGTAACAGACTGGAGCTGACAGAGAAATCTGGAACATAAAGAAATATCAATAGAATCTATCCAACCTGAAGAACAGAGAGAAAAGAATGAAAGAGAAATTAAATAACTCTCTGTGGAACAATATCAAAGTAACAAACAAATAAGCTTTGGAGTCTCTAAAGTGGAGGACAGACAGGGAATGAAGCAGGAAAAAATATCTGAAGAAGTAATTGCTGAAAATCTCCCCCAAACAGTTAAAGGCATAAACCAATATTCAAGAAGCTCAATGAACCCTAAGCAGGACAAATACAAAGGAAACCATGTCTGTCGATAGCATGGTCAAACTGCTGAAAACCAAAAATAAAAATACAATCCTGAAAGCATCCAGAGAAAAATAACATATTACAAACACAGAAACAAGAATACAAACTACTGACATAAGATTAAAACAATAGATGCCAGAAAACAGTGGAATGATATCATTAAAGAACTAAAATAAAATTACCAACCCGAAATTCTATATCCAGTGAAAATATCTTCTAAAAATGAAAGAAAAGGATATTTTCAGAAATATAAAAACTAAGAGAAACCATTACCAGCCAACATGGACTCTAACAAATGCTAAAATAAAATTTAGTAGAGCAAAATAGTAAAGTAATAGCAGAAGGAAGTCTGAGCATAAAAAAGACACACAGAGAGAGAGAGAGAGAGAGAGAGAAAGAGAGAGAGACAGAGAAATGAAGAACAGTGGGTACAGTAAATGTGAGTCTGTTTTTTTCTCTTGGTTTCACTGAGATACATTTGGTTACTTAAGGCATAAACAATATTATGGTTTATAACATATGAAGATGTAAGATTCATAACAACTACAGCACAAAGGAAGGACAAGAGTAAAGTACATCAGCCTTATAAATGTAAGTCTCACATTTTATATGACCAGTGCAGTAACTTCAAGTACACTGAAAATTTAAGGGTATGTTGTAATCCTTAGCATAACCATAGAAAAAAAAGATGCGAAGAGATATCACTAAGAAATGAGTAGATGAATTTTAATGAATTTCTTAAATAGTACATAACCCAAAATAAGACAAGAAAGAAAAATTGAGAATCAAAACTAGAATAGGCAGGAAACAGATAGCAAAATAGTTGAATTATATCTAACCATGTAAATTCATTAAATTTCAAGGAAAGGCAAACTCAAAGTATAATGAGTCACTGTTAAATATCCATTAGCATGGAGCACTGGGTGTGGGGCATAAACAATGAATCTTGGAGCACTGAAAAAAAAAAGATAAAAAATATGAAAAAAAAAGAATGGTAAAAAATAAAAATAATGATAATACCAAGAGTGGATGAATATTTGAAGCAGCTGGAACTCTCACATATTCCAAGTGGAAATATAAAATGATACAACATTTTTTGGGGAAAAAATGTCTTAGAGTTTCTTTAAAAATCAAAGACATACATTTATTCTCTGACTCAGGAATTTCATTCCTAGCTATTTACCTAAGAAAAATGAAGGCATCTGCCCATGAAGGCTTGTACAATAATGCTCATAACAGGTTTACTCATAAAGCCTCAAAAACCGGAAATAACCTGGGTGTCCACCAAAATGAGAATAAATACATTGACATATTCATGCAATGGCACATTACTCAGCAATAAAGATGATTACACTTACACTGAAAAACAAATTTCAAAAACATCCTGAGTGAAAGAAATTTCACTCAAAAGAGTCTACGTCCTACATCTTCTTTATAGGAGTTCTTGGACAGAGAAAGAAAACTTATCTATGATGTAAAAATCAGGACAATGACTACCTCTCCGTGGTGGTAGGAACTGACTGGGAAGAAGCATGCAGGAACTTTCTAAACTGATGATAATGTTTTGTATCTTGAGAAGGATTGAGAAAACAACAGGTTTATACAGTTGTCAATATTCATCAAATGGTATACTGAACAACTGAATGGTTCACTGTGTATAAATCTTACCTTAAAAAAAAACCATAAAAATTATACACAATGAAGTATTAAGCCAAGAAGTGTATAAATATCTGTAGTTTACTTTGCAATGCAGCATGAAAAAAAAGATGAATTGACAGACAAAAGAATAATTAGATGCATCGATATAAATGTAAATACATAAATATGTAGATAATACAGCAAGCGTAGTACAATGTTCACTGTAAAATCTAGATGGCTGACCTATGGTGTTAAGACTATAATTCTCTTACTATTTTTGTATGTTTGAAAATTTTTATAAAATGTTAGAAAAAATCGTATCTTGTTTGATCCAGAAGAAAGCTGTTAAAAGTTGAAGTAGAAGTCATTAAGTATGGTTAAGCATAAATTGGCTGTTTCTAAAAATCTGAATTATGAAAAAAAATAGAGCACACTTTCCATATCTTTGAAGCAAACTCAACAAATTTATCCACTCTGCACCAGGGAAAAAAACAAAACAAGACAAAACTTATCACTGACCTTTTTTCTTTTCCTTTGCTTGGTTTTAGCTGAGTCTTGTCCAGAACTCCCATTCCCTAGGGATCCTGATGTGGTTTTTCCTGAGTGCTGTGATCCAGACGATGGGGCAGTTGGTGTGGGAGGAGGTGTGTTCTCAGGAGACTCTGGGTAGGACTTCATGCAAGACCCCTGCCCAAGGAGAGGTGCCTTTGAAATTAAGTAATTAGGACTTATACTAACATTTATTTATGTTTAAGATCTCCTGAATTCAATACTTCTTGAAGCTTACAAATATCAAAACTTGATTCAATATCCAGTCCACAGAAATGATGCCTCATCTTTCCCCTATTGTTTGAATATGTTAATTTTTAATCTGGCTGTCATTTAGATAAAATCAGGACTTCTCAGATACAGCCTCCAAAATTTCTGCTGATTTTCCAGATACAGCAATTTCAACTTGTGAGTTTTGTTAGCCCGTCAGACTTACATGTCTCAAAAGGCACTCTGCATTCCCCCAGAATGGACGCTGTCCACACAGTATTTGTATCAGTGTGACCAGCCTTCTGTAGTGACTCAAACTTAGTGCCTGGGGATCGCTGGGGATCCCTCCAGCTCCTTCCATTTCTAGGTCCTTCCTTCTTTCATAGTATCCCTCATTTCCACCTGGTTTCTTTGACGATGACTACAAGTCTGTTCTCCTCCAGGTGGATGCACAATATTTGAGGACTGTTACCTTTCTCAGCCTCTTTTCTTTAATAGGTCAAACTGCCTCAAATTCCTTCAACCACTTATTATAAGACATGTTTTCAGATTCCTTCACCCTCTATATTCTCCTTTAGACATTCTGTACTATGTCGATGTCTACCCTCTAGGATGGTACCTAAACATCAAATAAGACACCCCCCCCCAAAAGTTGTCTTATCCGTAACATCAAAATATTGGTTCCTAAGGAATTTACAGGCCAATAAAAAACTGTCAGTCTTTCTCATATACAATATAATTAATCCACATTTTCCTTATCCTACCAACTATACTAAATCATACTACCTACTGGCCTACATGTCTCTAGAATGTATTTGTATTTAAAAAATTAAGCTAAACTTTGTAAAATATTTAGCTGAAATGCACATATTGGTTTCAAAAGTATATCTGTCTGTTGTTCTGTTGGGAACTGTATTATTTATGTAAAGTTAAAAATGAACATGTTTAAGGGAAGCTAGTAAAGAATACATTGGAACTCTGTAATATGAATTTTAAAATAAAAAGTTTTTTTTAAAGCAAAATGTATTTCTTTGATTTGCCTGCCTCAGAATATTATCAAATAGGAAGGATTAAGCCTAATTTGGCATGAGTTATTTTTAGAAAAAAACAAGATAACTCCTAGAGATCACTACTTCCTGTGCATAAACCATATGTTAGAAAAAAAATTAAATTACCTTCAGCTGGGGCACCTGGGTGGCTCAGTCAGTTAAACGTCCAACTCTTGGTTTTGTCTCAGATAGTGAACTCAGGGTCCTGGGACTGAGCCCCGTGTCAGGATCCATGCTTAGTGTGGAGTCTGCTTAGGATTCTCACTTTCCCTTTTCTTCTGCCCCTTCCCCCAAGATGCTCTCACTCTCTTTCTCTCTCTCGATACATAAATCTTCAACAAAAATTAACTTCAATTAATATTACACCTGCCAATCTGAGACCCCAGGTTAACTAGCTTGGTTCCTCATATGCTTTACTAATGACGGTCATTAAGAGAGAATGTATTGTGTATTAGCTCCATGCCTTGAGAGATCCCGATTCCAAATCCATTGTACGTAGCACCTTCCTTTGGATCTTCTAAAACACCCAGTTGAACTCATCACCCGTTAGCAGCCAAGAAACCTTCAACTCTTCCTTAACTCTAAGAGCTTAAAGCTCAATTCCCTAATCTGACTTCCTCCTCCTCCTCCTCAATGAATCCTTTGCTTGAATATTTTAATCAGAGATTTGCTACTCCCTTGTAAGCTATGCTTATGTTGCCTCTGAAGCCTAGAGCATTCTCTCCACTTTTACCATCTCATCAAAGTCCTAGCTTCCCTCAACGCTGGCGTTCTTGCTCAAGTTCTTTGTAGTTGGGGCTTGTTTTTACCTCTGTACTTCTGGTCTATGGCACTCATTTGGAAATTAGCATATATGTGATCTGGAATTGTCTGTCTTTTTGCTTGTTCTTTGTTTCCTTGTTTGTTCTCCAGAATGTTCTATCTCCCTGAATACAGACCGTACCAGTCTTCAGAGTCCCCCTTTTGTACCCAATTGGGTAAAGCCCTTAAAGCAGGCCCTTGACGCTGGCTGGTGGCTTGTAATGTTGATTAGTAAGAATCCTACTTTAGAGTGGCCGTTCTCTGTCTTTCGTCAGGTAATAAAGGGCAGGAAGATTTCCAGCCCTCTGAATGTTCATTTTGACCACCAGTTGCACTGGAAGAGGGGTGTCTGGAAGGCCAGGGAAACGCCTGAGGCTTTGCTAACACATTTAGCTGGGATGCTTTCCGACACTCCTGTCCCACCTCCTGGAGAGCCCGGGAAACCCAGCACACACAGGCCATTTTTCTTAACTGCTGGGGACCTGGGAGCAGCAGCTGTGGTTGCTGAGCAGTTGCCCAGGGCAGCTTGGCCACCCTGGAGAACCAAGAAAGGAGGGAAATAAAGAGTTTTCCTAGCCATGCAAGCAATCCCTTCAATGTTAAGGGAAAACTAGGCTTGTTATGTTCACTGTAAATTTCTTCAATTAGAAATGTTACAACAAATTTGTCTGATGTTAATGAAAAGCATACTTATACACATATTCATAAAGTGAACATGTACCAAAGATATTTTTAAAGGGTGTTCTTTGACATTGTAATTTGGGTTTGCAACATAAAGAAAACAAAGTGTTTAATCAACTGGGTAAAGCTTTAGGGACCTATAAAGTATGATGACTGATAATGATGTATGATCTTTTCTAAGAAAAGAATGGATTTTTAACAGATATAAACATTTTACTTTCTACTTGGGTTCCAAGCCAATCTGATTCTCCAAGGGGTATGAAAAGATGTCAAGCTTTTGGCTTGAAATGAAATATATTGGTTTATATCTTTATATATTTTCTAAGTATCCTAGAGCAGAGGTACTTAAATTTGGGGTCCATCCCAGATTGCTCAGATCCAGAGAATGATTTCGGAGGGTCTCCAAACATCCTGAAATCGTATGTAAAATTTGTGGATGTGCTTATGGAGACACACTTTACAGTTTTTGCCAGCTTCTCGAAGGGGCTTAGACATTTCCAGGTTATACATTTCACCCAGCTTGATCCAAAGGTCACTTCACAATTACACATGGAGATGTTAAGCTAACCTCCTTGCGGTCTTCTCTCCAGTTATTAGATTAAATTACATGAAATTGGTGTTTATGCCAGGAAAAAGGGTCAAATATCAGCAAATTCATTCAACAGATGATATTACGTTTCTAGTTTGTAGGCAAATGCTGCTCAGAGTCTTTGTCATACTACAAGGGGTACAGTTACTGCACAATGCCTTAAAGTTAGCAAGATGACTTTATTGCCCACCCCCCCCCCCAGGTGGAGGTCCCAGCAACATAAATGCCATCAGAAAGGATGTGATCCTCACATGGCAGGGCCAGTATGGGCACTGGGAATAAATGGAGCCATGCTTCTTTAAATCATGTTAAGAGATGGGTCAATAACTGGGGAATAAAGTGATTAATAAATGTCAGTAGTTATCAGGACATGGATAATAATGATTCTCTTGTTTTCGAGGCACAAAGAAATAAAGAACTGTTCAGTTGCCTGAATCCGTTGCTCACCTCCCATGGAATCAGGCATGCTCTCCAACTATCCCTCTTTCACTGAAGGGCTAGGGAAGCTAAAGAAGGTAAGAAATAGGTGAAAAAATAATTGTATATTAAGTGGACAGCTAAGGCGCGGAACATAGTCGATGCTCGGTATATATCTGTTTGAATGCTGAGTATATTAAGATTCCTGATTGAAGGCTATACATTCCTCCATTACCTTTTTCAAAGAACTACTAATGGAGTAATGTAGTGTAGACAGATGAAAAAAATCCATGGGGGTGTCAAAGACAGATTTTTTGCTACTTACCTCGGCAGAGTTGTGATACTGAATGAATGTTGCAGAAATGGCATGGCTGAATGGGTCTCCTGCCTTGGTTACCATGTCCTGCCTCACAAGAAGAGCCAGGTCCACTAACTAGAAGGTCAGAATAATGAAAAGAAAGTCACAGAGCTGGAAATAATCAATGACCAATATCATCGAAGTGGCAAAAGTAAAAGCAAGACATTCCAAATGTTACTGAAAATATAGCCTGTCTAAAAACCCATATTGTGGACGTAAACGTATGCATTCCATGATAAGCAGACCTACCCATGAAAATAAACAATGTATTCTGATTTTCTAGGGGAGTGCTTCTCAAATTTTATTAAATAATGACCAAGGAAGTATTTTAAAATACAGATTTTGGTGCTCTACACATGGAGATTCAAATTCAGTAGGTATGCTCTGGTCACATTTTCAACAAGAAGCAAGGAGAAGCTGATGCTTGTGGTCAGAGGACCATGCTTTGTGATGCCTTCAGAGAGCAGTGATTCTAGACTCAGGTTTTGGCAAGCACTCAGTCGATTGCACATAGCAAGAAAGGTATGTTTCAAAGCTCAAAAAGACTAATCTCTAAGCAAGGCAGATGGGAACTGAGAATTCAATGTTGAGAGAAAGTATGCAGGGATTCCATTGCTGGTTAGGATCAATTTGCAAGCAACAGTCACAAGCAACAGGGTAAACCTAACATATGCCAGGGCTGAGGATACAAAGAAACCTAACTGAACTAAATTCCAGAAAATGTAAGAATGTCAGTAGATAAAACTTATGGCTGTCCTCATTCCTGGTAGAGTAGCAGGTGGGGGAATTTTGATCATGGATCATGGTGGGGGAATTGTGATCATAAGGGAAACCTGGGTGGCTCAGGGGGTAAGCATCTGACTTCGACTCAGGTCATGATTCCAGGTTCCCGGGACGGAGTCCCACATTGGGCTCCTTGCTCAGTGAGGAGCCTGTTTTTCCCTCTGCCTGCTGCTGCTGCTCCCCCTGCTTGTGCTCTCTCTCTCCCCCTCACTCTCTGACAGGTAAATAAGTAAAATCTTAAAAAAAAAAAAAAAAGAAGGAAGTGGTCTTATATGGCCTGCAGGCTCTGACAGATATTATTAGCATTCTTACCTGTGCCACGGTTTCATATGCTAAATATGCCAAAATTTCCATTGCGACAACATTGGGTTTTATCTCCATACTGCTGCAGTCCAACCAGTCTCGAAATTTGGAGGCCTTTTTGGCTAGCCATCAGAAAAAAACCAAATATGGAAAATTTAGTTTTTGAAGTGTTTTAATACCGCATATAACCATCACAGAATGAAAACTATGTCTTTTGAAAACTGCATTTGAAAAATAATGCATATAAGACGCCATGTTTTTGAAGTTTCATTAGCGTCGAGCTATTCAAGCCTCAAAAAATTCCTTATACATTGGGTCGTTGATTTTTTATCTGTGCTACATAACACAATACTCTAAACGACTTAACACTGAGCACTTCTCACAGTATCAGAGTAAGTTACCACTGGCCATAGCTTATGTTTTCACAATAGTCAGAGGGGTTGCTTGATGTAACTTTAACTTATTCTTGTGCAAAGAAATTCCTGCAAGAAAGAACCCATGGTGGAGAAAGGACATACAGAAATTGTAGCTACAATGCACTTCCCAATGTGTCCATTAGCAGCATAGGTTCCAAGTCACATGTTCAGAATATGACAGCAGAAACTCAGGCCTGTACTTACGTTTATCTGACTACACAGATGTCCAAATTCCTAAGCCTGACTCACAAAACCCTCCAGACTGATTTCAACCTATCTTCCCATTACTGTCTCCTGAAATGCTACCTGGCTTTGAGTCTAGCCTCTCTTTGTTCACCCTGCTCCATTCCCTCCAGGGAATGCCACCCCACGTCTCTTCCTCATTCACACGAATCCTGCCTGTACCATGTACTTCTCCACACTAGTCATTTGCTTAACTCCTGTATCATCACATGGCCTTTCATGTCCGCTTATGGTTTCTCGAACCATATTAGAAACACCATACATCTGTCTCTCTGCATACCTAACAGTATCAAGTGTACTTGGAACCTTCCGGTAGATATCTTCAGAATGCCACAGAGCTAAAGGAGAGGCTTTATTAGATATTACTGATCTAACTAGTAATCCACAGGGAAGAGATTAATGGTAAAGATTTTATCATATCTATAACAAATAACCTTTCAAAAAATCCACTGATTATTCTTTTGGTTAATCTGGTCCACGGGTCTATTAAAACACTAAACAGTCACTCAAAGCATGCTGTGTCGATCCTTATAGATGTGGTCTTCATGGATTCCATGTACAGAAGAATTCGTTTTTTTTTTTTTTTTCTTTCCAATAAATCAGAGAAGACTTGAAGTCTTGCTATGGAAGTGCACGTCCAAAGCTGTCAACTGTGGCAGAATTATGATAATCCTCTTAAAGCTATCTCCCCGAAGTACCCAATCTTCCACATACTCTCTGACATCAACATTCCATCTAACTGGTCAGCTGCATGAGCTCACAAACACTTGTTGAACATCTGTGGAATACTTCTGAAGTCCAAGTTAACAGGTGGCAATTTGGCAAGATGAAAAAAACGTACCTTATTCACATCTCCTTTGACAGGTTGTTAAGAACACAGAGACAAGGTCTTTTGTGACTATGCGCTGAGCGATTTATTTGAAAAGAGAGGGAAGGGATAGTTCTTAGCATTCTGTAGGATCTGTCCACCTGAGTAACAGAACCAGTAGCTTCCTTGCTAGACGTTAAGCACCAAGAATGCGGGATGAGGGCTGTGTGTCCACCACTTTATCCCGGCACCAGAACACTGCCTGGCATCAGCAATCTCACGATAAATATCTCCAGAAAAAAAAGAAATGAATGACTGGCCTAATGAAGGCTGCTTCTTTAATAAAAGGGTAAGGGTCTCAACTGTTCTGTGGCAGAAAAGGTGCACAGAGGGCCCCACGAAACCACTGTGAGTTACTGCTATTCCGGCAACAGGTGGACGTTCCCTGAGATGATTCCCTGTCTCCTGCGGAAGCCCTGCTTCGGAGACAGACCTTCCCATGGAACTGCTGGCTCTGTGGATGAGTCACAGATACTCGTAGTTGTGATTGTTCCCATTGAGAAGCAGGGGCACCAAAGTGAATGAGTTCCTTCACCTTTGCCGCTCTCCTCAATATATAAGGAGAAAAGGTAATCGGGAAATGCACCAGCAATTTAAATAGAATCCTTAACAAAGGTCAGAAATTCCTAAGATTATCAGCCTTCCGACACTGTCTGGTTTTTCAGCTTGTACTGGAATTAAAACAGTTTTATGTCATGACTTCATATGGGAAATTTAAGGTTAGTTAATTCTCATATGCGTTTTTTTTTCTTTCTGATCATTGACTGCTAGTAAAATCTAAGTTTCTCTCAATATCCCATTCTCACATCTCTGCATACTCTCTCACTACTTCTTCCTCACCCCTCTCACCCGTCTTTCCATTCCCGATCCTTCCCTCAGGGCCCTCCGTAATGCTCTTTCCACTCTGAAGAAATTCTTCCGCAACTTCAATCTCTTCAAATTATTGCTATTTGGATTAATTGCGAATAGTCTTTCTCAGAGGGCATTGTTTTCCCTAGAGTCTTTTGTAGTAGAGATTCCTTATTTCTTTCCTTCTGTACATATTTATCAATCAGTCATTGACTGCCAACCTGTTTATTTCCCCATACACTGGAGGGCTTGGGGGTCACATCTTCATTCCCTTACTTTCTCCCACGAGGAAAATACCAGACATGTGGACAGAGACTTCCTACCAACAACGGAGGCTAAAAAACAATGGTATCCTGTTTTAACAAATAACTACTAGCCCACAATTTCCTATCCAACTAAACTACCATTTAAGTAGGAGGGCAAAATAAAGCATTTTTAAGACAAAAATGAGTGCTTTAAGCACTTACAGAACCTTGGGAAAAACAAAATTAGGCTGATAAGGTATGTTGACTAATTACCAACTTTAAAAAATTTAAGTCAAGGACGCATATTAAAAAGATTAAGGATAGCAACTAAAATAATAGAACTAGAATATACACTACACAAACTGATTGAGGGAAAATGGGATGAAAAAAATCCAGTTACTCCAACAGAACAATGAAGAGGAAGTGGAAGAGTATATAAAAAAGGCACAGTAAATTTAAAACACAACACAGCAATATAAACCCAATGTATAAGTAATTAAACACTTATAAATTAAAATCATCAACTAAAGTACAAAAGGACTCTCAGATTGACTAAAAAGAAAATCTATGTATTTGTTTACAAACTCCATATGCAAAAAAAAAAAGGCTGAAGGAAAAGGCATGGAAAGAGATTTAGTAATTTATAACTAAATTTAATCTTTGTGATTTAATATGAATATCAGATTTTTAAAGACTTTAAAACTTACAACTTACATAAATATAAAAACAAAAGACTGGTGAATTTGATCAGTATGCCAATTCTACAACTTACCTTTAGTCTAGAAAATCATAGACTTGTAAATTTTAAAATGCACCAGTAGTCCCAGTGAATATTAATACGATCAAATATTTAAGACGATACATACACCTGGATTGCAATTCTTATATGCTGGTAATTTATCAGAAGGGGAGATATGAAAAGAGTCTAACATCCTGACCAGTTGTGGGTATTAGCTCTGAATTTGCTGACCCACTTGGATTAAGCATTCCTAACCACAGCATTTTGGCATATAAAAGATTCTTCCACTCCGGTTTTAGAATGAAGCACCTATGGGCATCAGACAAAGAAATATTTTTAAATGCCCAAATCCCTCTACTTTAAAAAAAAAAAAAGTAAGCATAATATACTCTTTAAACCATAATTATTTTATATAGAAAGGGAAAGTATTAATTTTTAATTTATTACACTTCATTACTGAATTATAAGCAAAAAACCGAGTTGTTAAAAATGTGATTTTCCAACACAAGATGTACGAGGACCCTTCAGTGGCTATACATTTTGGCCTGAAAGTAGCGCTTCTGTTCCTTTAAGTGAATTAAATTTAAAATATGATTTTAAAAAATAGTTCAATAGCACTAAATGTTACTTTATAAACTGGAGATTTATACTTATAAAGTCTTGAATGCCATTTTTAAACCTAAAAATTACAATACAAAAACCTCTCATTTGCTGAAATTGCTAGGATCTGAAGTGTCATTTACTTAATGCTTCACAGATGTGTGATGCCAAATCGTTAGTCAGACTGCAAAGTATATTTAGTCAGGAAAAAGAGCTTCCAAAACATGTTTTCCTATATTTTACTGACATTTACATGGGGCATGATTTGAAATGTGTCATTTATTTGCACTTTATGATCTATAAATGAAGCTCTCATTTTCTTTTTTCCAAATCAAATACATTGTTATTACGACCACAGAACAGTTTTTCTGTTTAAAGACACCATTGTGTCTATAATCCCTCAGACTAGGGTCATGTGCTTCTCTGTCAGATTTTTCACTGGACTTTTCATCACACTTACTCTCTGACCTTTCCCCTGAGAGGCTTAGTCATCACTGAACTGTTGCGGTAAGGATGCTCGCTACACAATTGAGCCCACTATTTATCACGAGCCTTTATGTACTTTTAGTAAGCCTGTGTGCTATGATGGGACAGTACTAATTTTATCACTAGATTATTAGTGTTACAAGAGCACAGACTGATGAATTTGGCTAACACTGAATGCTTCTCACAGTAGGAGGTTACAGACCAAAATGGAAGAGACTATTGATACGTTTCCTTGTGGTAATGTGAGTATGCATAAATGGAAAGCTTGGTATTTATTAATATTGGGTGCTTTCAAATGTCATGAATGTCCACTAGGGGTCAAGAACAATCAGTAATACTAGTGTCAACAGGATGAAGGAACTGGAAAATAAAATTAGAATGTTGGGGAAAATGGAATTTTTTGGACCCAAAGTAATGTGAATTATTAACATGGCTCTCTGTGTCTTACTAGCACCCTTTAAAACATCTTTAGACAATTAATTACAAAACAGTAAAGTGGATAAAAACTTTAAGAGTCCCCTACAATGCAGGGGCTGTTTCTAACAGTTACAACTATGCATGTGTTAAATTCACACATTTCTAAGGAATGGAGATTGTGTCACACTTTTGTGTATCATGCAACACATGATCTCTTAAACATATAATGAAGCAAAATTAAACATTTACTCACAGAAACTTAACTGTCGACTTTCACAGAATTCTGCATATTGGGCTGAATCCATAATTCGAGTTTGTCTTTCCGCTCTCTGACAGATAAAAAGACACAAGAACAATGTTTCAGAGCAAGTAGACCATTATCTATGTCTTTGTGGCTAAAATGCAGAATTGAAATTCCATTTTCCTTTCCCGACTTTACTAAGTAAACAGTTTCGTGCTATCATACAAATCATGAAACTTGAAATTATGTTAAGTAACAGTAGTTTTGCAGCTTGTGTCTTTTGGAAGTGAAGTTTAAAATGCCATTTTCTTCTCCTCTGTCATTGTCATTATAGTGAAAAAGATAAAGGATCTTACTCCTTAGATTATGTACCAAATTTTAATTGTACCATCCTTTCAAAGAAAAACCTTGAGGGGATAATAAAAAATCAAACAGAAAAAACTGGTCGTCGTTATTGACCAGGTATTGCCTTAAAGCTGGGGATTTTCATTGTTAAAATAGGAATAAAGGAATGGGATCCATCTATTCTCCCTCAGTTAGAAGATGGAGCCAGAGCTAACAAATCCATATTTTGAATTAAGAAAATAAAGAGAAAGGTAAACAACACAAAACCTTTCATCTGAGTCCAGGTATGATTCACAGTTTGGTATAGTTTCATTCGTGGGTTTTTGATTCAGTATAGCAGATGTTTGCTGCTTCATTGTCCCACAGGAGGTAGGATAATTATAATTCACCCATAGTTCGGTGGGAAAGAATATGACCGCTTCCGCTTCCTTGGCAAGGGAAGCATTTTGAAATGAGACAGGCTGGTACTTCTTGGAATGAGATTCTGGCCAGGAAAGGAACAAATTCCCTGAGATTTTAATATTTTTTTCTGCTTTGAAGGACTTTCGGTAAGTTTTCTTTATCACAGTTGAAGTACATAAGTACCATTAATGTCTGGACATTTTTATATTTTTCTGAACTGAAATGACTCTTTCTTCATTTTGTTTGATTTGGTCAACTTAATTCTGATGATATATCTGTTGATGGAATGAATAATGGGACATTAGCTGCTGTGCAGTACAGACGAGATGGATGGGGTGGTGGGAGTTAAGGTAAAATTTACTAACTCCTGTGGTTCCTTCTAAGACAATAGACTGTTTTTTTTTTCTTGCTTCTCTTCTTCTACTCCATCCCTCCCTTTTTTTCCTTCCTAATCTCCCCCTGACCCTATATATATGAACATGTATATGTGCTGACATAAACCCAGACTTCTTCATTTACTCCTAGGTTCGAGTATCCTTTCTGAACATGTCTTACCTATGTACATTACATAATATATATATGTACATTACATAATACACACATATATATGTGCATAAGGATCCTTTCTGCATATATCTAAAACATTGTTTCTTTAAGGGTATGTTATTAAGTGAATTTTTATATACTCAGAAGTATTTTTTGAAAAGATTTATTTATTTATTTTCAGGGGAGGGGCAAAGAGAGAGGGAGAACGAATCTTAAGCATCGAAGCAGCAGAGCCCCATGAAGCGGGCCCTAGGGCACGTGTAGGAAGCCACTGACCGAGTGTCCATACAGCGAATGCTCAGGGAAGGGCAGCTGACTTAACAGCAAAGACGTACAGGCATCTACAAAGCCACGGCATGTCGGGGCACCCAGGTGGCTCTGTCAGTTGAGCATCTGGCTCTCAGGGCTGTGAGATCGAGCCCCACATTGGGCTCTGTGCTGAGTGCAGAGCCTGCTTAAGATTCTGTCTCTCTCTCTGCCCCTTCCCCCTGCATGTGCATGTGCATGCTCTGGAAAAAAAAATCAAAACCACAACCTTTGAGAGCTAGAGGGTGACTTAAACTTCCTCTTGTTCAAATCGCCTCATTTTAAAGATAAGGAAATTGAGGTTCGGAGAGAAGTGATTTGCCAAAGGTGATCAAGTTAGCACTTAAGTCTAGACTCTCAATTCCCAAGTCACCTATTCTCACCATGAGAGGCTATCTTCGACCTACAGTAACGATTTTACTCCAGTGTTTTTCTTTGGGATCCTCTAAAGTCTATACATTTCCTTACTAAACTGTACATGGCCACCCTAATTAATGTGCCCAAAGTGTTCAAGACCAAACCCAATTAACGCCCTGGGTCAGCAAAGAAGGCACAACCTGGGGATAATTAAATGCAATTAAATGCACAGTGTTCCAGCTGTAGTGTTCCTGACAGGGCACAGGTGTGCTGCAAACATATCACAGGTGTGCAGGCATACTGTCCCCCCGCCAGCCCAACATAGTCAACGCTGCTCAAGGTTGGGGCAGCAGAATCCCCTGGCTGGAATCTCGCTATAAGTTGCCTTGTCCATTTACCTTGGTGTGGCATAAACAATACCATTTTCCATGTGTGCCCTGACACGAAAGAGGTCGGGGAGCAGTTGTACTAACGCCGGCACCCTTGAATATTACATGACACAGCACATCCGTGCTAGTCACAGCATGGTCAAGTGCACTCAAGGTGAAATCAGAGACGCTGGTGGTCAAGGATGCTGCGGATGATACAGATGTGCTCATCAGGCTAATTTCTATTTACTTCTCTCTCATCCCCATCAATTATTTTCAAATAACCAAAGGAAAGGGACAAATGTGGCCTTGTGAAAGGATCCAAATCACTCAGCATCTGATTATATTATCTCCAGTCTGTACACTATCACCTCAAAGTTGGGAAAGGCAGGAAATATCTAACCGTCAGAGGCTTTGTGTTTGTTCTTTAAAGATAGTAACTATGTTTTCCTTCTCTAATCTCAACGTTGACCAATGCTTGGCTTGGATTTACCTGGGCCCCAGTAACTGTTGCTGGATAGCTGAATGAGCAGATGCACAGATGGACGGAGGCAAAAGAAATGCATATAAATCCTTGTCTGATCTAAAATCAGGAACTGATATGTGTCATCAAGTTGCCCAAATTCCAGAGACAGTAAACAGCTTTTTAAAGACCAAGTTCCATAAAAAAAAATTAAGACATTGGCCAACTACTAAATAAGCTTGATTCCTATTCCCTGTATTGTCCTGATTGCATTTTCCCTTCTGCCTCGATTCAGACCACCCATTCCAATCCACGCTGAAGTGCTCACGGACAGTCCTTTTCTATTCCTGGTACTGTAGGAAATCTCTGGAAAAGATGCAACGGGGGAAGTCCTAAGTCTCGCAGGACAGCATGGTCAGAGTGACAAAGCCTATCAATTCTTTTCAGAGAGCAGCACAATAACCGTTACAATAAACCATTTAAACAGCTCCATTTTACAGTTAAGAACACTGAGATTTCAGAGAAGTAAGAAAAAAAATTAAAAACAAATAGCTAATAAAGAGGTCAAGCTAGTAAGTAAAACTTGGGTCCTAAATGACTTACTCTGAGGTGTATCACTGAATAATCATGGCAGGTTAATCACAGCTTTTATTCATATTGGATATTCTCAAATTACACAACGTTCTCCTGATCTCAGATTTGCCACATGAACGAAAGGTCATCTCTGGATTAGTCATGCTCTTGTATCTGCAAGTCCAATTTGTTTTCTGCTTAATCTGTCAATTCTACTCACTCTTTGGTTTCTTTAGGTAGTAACACTGCTCTTGAAAACTCATAAAAATATGGTCCATACTCAGAGGCTTTTTAAAAAATGAAACCTTAAAAGTATTATAACATAACATAGTATTACCATATAGGGGCATACATGGAAAACTCACTTTTGGAATAATTATTCCTAAGATTTTCCAAGCATCCAACGATAATTCAAAATTTCACTGGAATGGCTTTTTAAAAAGGTAAGAGAGAATAGTTATGCTAATAATCATTCACCTTACTACCAAGAAGTTACAGCTTTTTCTGGTTATTGTAAAACAAACTCAGAAGGTAGAATTCCATGCCAGATGAACTCATTTTTTGAGGGGTCCTACCTAAATGAAAACAGGGAAGGATATGTCCCAGCAGATGCATTACCTAGTATATTTCGTTTGTGTGCTTGATAGTTTGAACACAACAGGCTCCTAGTATGGATTTGTTAAATTTAATGTTCAGTGCAGAGTTTTCATTTCAATCAACATGAAACTGCTTGTGTCTTGGAAAAACACTTTCAGCAGTGACAATTGCCATTTGCCCCTGTCTCTACCAGTCTGAGGTATGAGGCCAGCTTACTCATGCAGCATACAGTTTCATTTAAACCTCCACATGCTTTCACTGAAGCGTATGTAAAGGTTAGAGAAACTATGTGATGGCGTATCTCTTGGCGGATTCTCAAGACACATGACAAATGTTACTCCAGCAATATGGAATCACAGAACATAACTTAAACCAAAATGAAAGTTTATCTGTCTCACTTCCACCTTGGATTTTTTTTTTTTAAAAATCTTAACTTTGATTACTCTTAGAAGTCTTCTGATTGAAATGCAAAGTCCCTTCTGCATAGAAAAGGCAAAATGCCAACAGTAATCTACCAACTACCTCATGTTAAACAGGAACTGGTTGCTGAAGTTGAAAAACCTCAGATGGAGTGGTTGGCAGCAGTGTCCAGCAATGTGAAAACATGCAAATTATGGAATGTTTATACATGTTCATGTATGATGTGGTTCATCTGCAGAATGATACTAAATAGATCAGTATCTATCAGTAAACACCAAAGAATGGTCAAGGAACTTAGAAACCCCAGCTCACTGCAGGTAAAGCAGCTTGAGGTTCAGAAAGGTTAAACGGTTTATCTGGATTGTTTCAGGGTCAACCTGGTACCCAGGTGAGTGCTCACTTTGCTTGGGGATCAGTCTGTAACTTAGTGGATTCTCCTACCCAAATGTCCAGTGAGTTTCACTCACACTATCTGGTATGTTTCCTTGCCTTAACACCCAACTGCAAGGCTCATCAATTGGGGCCTGGAGTCCTGCAACTGGTTCCTTCCAAATATTTTAACTCTTCTAACCCACCTGGGTATGACAACTTTAAATAAAAACAGAGAAAAGGTTGTGGCACATAGTGAGACCTTACCATAGCTGGGCCTCCTTGATCCCCCCACCCCTTCATTCCTCTGCCTCATAAACTTAGACAAATGGCTCTCAGCTGATCACTGCATCAAATTCAAGCTCAAATGCTTGGCTTCCAAATGCAGCCAGAATCTGGCTCATTCTCTATAGGCAAGCGGTGTTCTCACTGAAACCTAACACCTTCTGTGCTTTACTCAGGTCACCCTTTGTCACACCTGCCACGATGCTGTGCTGTGCGTTCCTCACCCATGCCTGTGCTGGCTATCTCCCCCTCGTCTACACCGTATTGAACTCCTTCCCTTTCAGCACAGGTACCACCTCCTCTAGGAAGTTTTCTCTGAAGCTCCCAGATCACCCTGATTTCTCTTCTGGAACATTTGCTCTTCTAGGTAGATTATACCCCTACACTTTTCCATGTGTTCTACACTGGTAACCTGTCATGCAAGAATGTGTTATTAACTGAAAAAGGCAAGTTGAGAACTGGAATATTTTTGTCTTGATCTCATTTGTTTAAAAACTTAGTTTAAAACTCACGTGTGTGTATGTGCGCGTGTGCATGCACGCAAATGTCTAGAAGGATGTACGGTATATTTTAATAGTATTTATAACTGGGGTTAGCATTACGGGGAGGTTTTAGTTTTTCACTTACACATTTCACTGATGTTTTAATTTGTTCTTAGGTGAATTACAGTAAGAAAAAAATATTTTTAAAAATAAGGAGAACCTCAGGGGGCCTGGGTAGCTCAGTTGGTTAAGTGGCTGCCTTTGGGTCAGGTCGTGATCTCGGCGTCCCGGGGTTGAGAGGAGTCCATGTCTGGCTCCCCACTCAGCAGGGAGTCTGCTCCTCCCCCTGACCCCTCCCCTCATTCTCTCTCTCAAATAAATAAAATCTTTTTTTAAAAAGGAGAGAATTTAAAGGTAAAGAAATTCCTCTTGAGTTATCTTTGCTTGACCTATGGGACGTCATTAAATAAATGTCCACATGCATGCAAATAATCAAAGCTTCTTTTCAAGAGGCAGAAAATCACAGAGAAACAGCATAGGTTTGGACATACGTTCTCAAAGAGTGAGAGAGTGCTGGTGAGAGAGGGAGAAAAGAGAATGTTACTGCATTATTAAGGGAGCCAATGCAATCCTCATTGTCTCTGAATCATACAACTGAATAAAAATACAGTATATTTTCTATTTTACTGCCTAAAAAAATAAAGCTTTCCATCAGTGCTTATTTGTTCTCCCTGCATGATTTTCAAAATACATCAATTTTTTCTGTCCAAGGTATTAAGAATATATTACAGTAATCTAGGAAATTCCCTAAAGAAGTAGTTACAGACGTGTAGGGTATAAACAACAAATCTTGGAACACTGAAAAAATAAAATAAATTATTATTTATAAAAAAAACTACCAGTGATTCAGAATTAAAAAAAAAAATGTAGTTCTAGACTCTAGGAGAACATTCAAGGGATTTAAAGGGAATTTTGTGCTAAAATAAGTGAGCAATTCCCAGCAAGTACAAAGCAACAGTGATTGAGAAATATACAGAAGGATATTTGTGATAGTAGTTCATAATAGAGTTGTTTCAAAATATCGAATTTTTAGGGGTATATGGGTCCAGACATATTAATTAATGTGACTACAGGAGTTTTTTCTATTATATTCTAAACTATCAAGAATGAGCATGGATAGGTTACATAAGGAAAATATAGTTGTTACTTAAATAGTTCATTTAAAATTGGTTCGATGTCTATTAACAATTTTTAAATACGAATTTATTAAGCTAATAGTGGGGAAAATTACACTCAATAAACTATTTCCTATCCTGGAATAAAACGTATGCTCTCTGAGAAAAGTCTAATTTTTTTCCTTGTAATCTAGTACCACACAACCACACAATTCCATGTTTAGTTGTAAATCCTCACACAGTGTTAGCACTAATTTTTACTAACGTTTCCCTAAAACGTAAACATGCTCTGTAATAACTAAGTTGGCAAATAATATAAAAAGCTATTTGAATTTCTGCCCAAACTAGTTCTTTAAAGTAATAGAAGACTGACCTCTTTTTTATTTTCCTGATTGAGGACGCTGTAACCCTTTTTTGTGGCTTTTATTTGGCCGCATATCCAAAAGTGAATGTACTAAATTAATACATGTAAGCTCTTTAGCTATTCCAAATAACATTCATGAACATTCTCATTGGTTTATGTAATAGCCAGATGAATCAACATGGCTTTAGAGTCTAGCAAATATAGTAAGGATAGAGTTAAATATTTTAGTTATTTGGGATAAAATTTGACAAAACTGCCTGGAAAATATGCATATGAAGCCACTACTGCACAAAATGTAGTCCATATTTTCTCTTTAACCTTGAGCTAGAGCTGTAGACCTTTCCATTTTCATTTAGCAAGATCAAATTCTCAAGCAGTTTAACACACATATTGAATGGAGGCTGGCTTCACTTACATAGTGGGAAAGTCTGGCACCTTTAAAATAAAATCCTATGGAGGAGGAAGCTTGTCAGTCCAACGTGGCTCTCATTATCCTCTTCAAGGACAAATGGAACTCTCTAACAGAAAGGGGAGTTGCTGCTTGGAATCTCCCTCTGTTGGTACTATCTGATACATTTAAGGGTTTTTTTTGTTTGTTTGTTTTACTAGGATTTTATTTTTGCGTGTAAAAATAAAATTATTTATCTTATATTACTTCATCAATTAATTCCCTCTAGGGACCATCAGCCCAACCTTTAAAATATACCTGGTTTAAATCCCTCTTCATCACTTCCGCCTTCACTGCTACTACTCTGTTTCACGCCATCATGATCACCTTTCCACAATCTCCTAATGGGTCTTCCTGCTTCTACTCCTCCTCCCTCACCCCTGCCAGTCATTCGCCACACAACAGCCAGAGGGAACCTTTAAAAGATGAAAACTGGGTCATGCCATTTATGATCAAAACTTCCAATGGCGTCTCATCCCACACAGGCTTAAAAGTCAAAACTCTCAGAATGGCCTAGAAATGGCTACACAGTCTTGTTCCCTGTTACCTCTCTGGTCTCATTTCCTACTCTCTTCTTCACTCCACATTCCAGCCACACTGGCCTATCCTGAGGTTTCTCAAGGATGCCAAACACGCTCCCATCCCAGAGCCTCTGCATTTGCCACGGCCCTGTCCCAACGATCTTCCCGCCACGTCACTGCCTGCTTGCTCACTCACTTCTCTCAGGTCTGTGTTCAAAGATGAGAAGCTGTCTGTGTATGACCAGCTTTATACAAAACAGCAGCTTCTTGCCGGTCATTCTCTGTTACTCTGCCTCCTTTTTCAGAGCTCTTTCATCTGCTACACTAACATATTTATTTGTTTATTGTCCCTTTCTTCTCAACTAGAATGCAAAGCTACTCAATGGCAGAGACCATGTCTATTTTATTCACTGCTAAGTCTCCAAAGAGCAGGACACATAGTAGGTGTTTCATAAACATCGGTGGAATTAAATATGTATTTATATTTATATTCATTCTGCATTCTGTATGTGGAAAAGCTAATACCTTGAAGACAGCTCTGTTGTGGGGACTGTCCCGCACATTGCAGGATGTTTAGTGAATTCCTGACCTTCACCCACTGGATGTTAACAGCTTCTGCCTACTACCTCCTGGGTTGTGAAAACCAAAATGTCTCCAAATATTGCTAGATGTCCCCTAGATGGCAAAATCATACCTGACTGAGGACCACTGCTCTCAGGGAAGAGGTGACGCCTGGTTGACTCACTACTATGTGTCAGGTGCCGGGTTGGTCCCTTCCATTATCTCTTTTCAGTCTTCTAATAATCTCAATGGGCACATGTGGTTCTTATTTTTAAAATGAAAAAGCTATCGCTCAGATGTTAGGTAACTTGTCTAAGGTTGCTAAACAAATAGGGTTGCTGCAATCTCAAACCAAGTCTGTCTTATTCCAAAGTCTATGTTCTTTATTTTTACTATAGACCCTCATAAGTGAAATGGCCAAAAACAGAGATCCTTCGATAGAGGTGAGGGAAGCAGACTGAAGAGTACTCCAATTGTCCTCCTCCTCTGAAAGGTATTCCTCAGTGAAACACCAAAAACTGCAGGACAGAATTTGAAAACCACTGTGCTCTTCTTTGCTGCCCGTCCTTCAAGGAACAAGCATTATGCTTCTGTATCTGGTTTCAGAACTGAGGCCATTTTCAGACATGAAATTCACAAGATGACCACGACACTGAAGGAACAACTAATTTCCATGCATCGTCATTTCAGTTAAATCCCTCCTTGGTTCTAACATCATGGTCTGTCGCAAAAATGACAAGTTTATCGGTGGGGCACATACGAAAGAGTGCTCTTAAAATTAGGACTGGAAGACATGCTGCTGCTTCGAACCCTCTGGAGTCAGTGTGGTAGATCCTGTCCTCACCTCCCATCAGAACCCTCCTCCCTGTCCACAAGCCACACTACTGCTACCGGAAACACCCAGCAGGAGCCCGGCTATCTGGCTCAGTGATGGATCAGACCAATCAGTTTAAAGTCTTCACTGTCCAGATTTTGTGTTGATAGTCGCAATCTCTCAGTTTTATAACATTTAAAAAATTGGCTCTTCCTAGAGTCAACCTTAAGTATTCTAACTGATAAGGTAGCTTAGTAAGATGGTCAAATGATTCATTCAGAAATTTTCAACTGAAGGAAAATACTGCTGTCCATCAACTTTGATATAAATGGGCATATCAAAAAACACGTTCTAACAGTAAATCTGAATCACACACGCTTTAAAAATTCATAAAGAAGGAAGATGAAATGATGGGAAGATGAATAATGAAGTCTATTCCATGACGCCCCAGTGAAGAAACGGAGTCACCAGTCTATGGAAAATTCTCAAGGGAATATATTATAAAGGAAAAAAAATAGGCTTTTACAACCGAGTGCCATCTGAGTTAAGATTAGCACAAAACAAGCAGATTAAGCTGTTTATTCCCTATTGAGAATGTTCTTAATCATTTCACAGCTGAAGTCTCTTTTCTCCTAACTGGCTGAGTTGTTTCCATGAGTCCGACATGGACAAGTTCATCAACAGAAAAGGCCACAGAGACTGATGTAGTTGAAAACATGAGTTAACATAAAACAAAGAAAATGATTTCCAGAGTATGCCAAGTTTTGATCACTGAAAAAAATCAGCATCAGACCTGACCAAATATGGCTCTACTGAGAATAGTAATAATTATAGTTATTGAGACTGCTTTTGTTTCCCGTGTAATACATGAAAATGCCTAAATATTTAATAGGAAAAAGCAGAAATGTCTACACACTCAGAAAATTAGTGTCTATTTTCAATTCTTAACTTTCAAAAGTCAACCTACTAAATTTAGAAAATAAACAAAACCAGCTATCCTCTTTAAAATCACTGTGTTTTCAAGATCTTCGAAAGATAAAGTACTGGAGGGATTTATCTTCTGAAGAAGCCCTGCTTGCACTTCGATTCGGTATTTCCAGCAGCCTGAACACTGTAACAGCCTCTTGGGCTTCAAAGAATGCAGAGCAGCAAAATCCCCTGGAATCATAAATGTAAAACCTATAATTATGGTTATTTAACAAAATGGTTTCTGTTAAGATTTTTGATGATGCAATTCCCATCCTCAGATGTCAGTGCCCAAATTTTAATCAGCCTTTACTCATAAGTAAATGTATTCTAACTGTTATTTGATTAAATGTCAGTGGCCATTAGGCCCAGTTCTTAAGTAAGAAGGCTTACAGCAAGCATGCCACAGAGAGGGTGTGGAATGGATTACGAGGAAAGATGAAGAAAGGAGAATTGTTTTAAGTAACTTGGTGATGTGAGGCACAGTTTCACCTTAGAGCAACCACAAAAACTTGAAAGCAGCCAACGGCCACTTGGGCAGCTGGTGGAAGGGAAGCTCGGAGGTGGTAAAACGGAGGAGGTCAAGCACAGAGGAATCACAGCACAGAAGAGCAGCATTTCTGAGTTCCATGTGTATTGTTTCACTTGCTGATTGTCTCAACAACTGTGAGACACAGGAAGATCCGCTGCTCGCGATGTCTCCGTTTTAGAGACAAAGAAACTAAAGCTCGCTGACTCTCTGTGGCTTTTTGAAAAAAACTTGTTTTGAAATAATTTTAATTTACAGAAAATTTGCAAAATTTAGTATAGAGAATTCTGCGTCCTCTTCAGCCAGCCTCACCACCCCAGTCTCTCCTTAACCCTTCTGATCTGAGAAGCCAAACCATGTGTTTAGTACTTGGACGAGAGTTTCTGTGGCTCCTCATCAAGGCGGGGCACATTGCTAGAGAGACTTAAGATTCCTACTCCAAACCTGGGCTCTTTTCACTGGATCATTGACTCCTATAACAAGCTCCTAATTTAAATATGGAATTTTCTTTCTGAATACAGACAGAATTATCCAAGTGAGTTTTACCTGAGTAAAATTACCCAAAGGGTACAACAGTACATTAGTACTATACAATACCATTCTACATACCTATAGAATGTGCAATAATCTAGAACATTCTACCTGAAATGTTCTTGAGTGGCTCTTGTAAGAAACTGCTTTAGTTTATACAGAACTGAAAAACTTAAACTATGTGTAGTTTTGACAAGATCTAAAAATTCATTCTAACATGAATATTGAGTAAGATATAAGTGGACAAATGTCATAAAATTACACAGGGACATAAGAAGCACACTATATTTTCACAGTCACTTCGCTGGAGGAGAGCAGTCAGTGTTCGATAGATAGCTCCAATAATTTGATCTTTCACAGATGCTGTAAATTCCTTCACTGATTCTGGTTGTAGTTATTATGAGAGGAAGGTATTATCTAAACTCAATTCCATTTGCATCTGTACTTCTGGAAATTTAGCCATAGTGCACAATTTCCTAGAGAAGATGTGGTGTGAGACAGTTACTACTTGTGGGTGCTGGGCACTGAGCTAGGTATGCTTGTTACCACAAATTCTTCCCAACAGTTCTGAGAGGCAGGTACTGTGGGAGAATCTGAGACTCGTCAACATTAATTTGTCTAGGGTAACAAGGATACCCTGGTGCAACAGAAGGGATGCAACTGTGATTTGAACACGGAAATCTGTCTGACCTCAAAGCCAATGCTCTGGTTGGAATGCCACACACTCTAAAGAGAACGCAGAAAGAAGACAGGCATACCATAGTTTGCTAAAACAGAAAAATAATTCTGTCATTCTATAAGAAAGGATTTATCATCTTTTGTGATGACTGCTATCCTCGATAGGAAAATGATACTGGAGAAAAAATACACTGGCTCCACACCTGAGAGGTGTGTGTAATGCGGTGTGTGTGCGTGCATGCCTGCACATACGTGTTGTCAGTTTGTAGCTTTGGGGATTGAGCACATTTTTGTGACATAAACATGGTCTCATCTGCCTGGGAAGGCCATCCTCTTTGAAGGCATAGAAAATAAAGAGGGAGGGCAGGGTGAGGTGAGAGTGGGGAGAACAGAGTTGAGCTGGCCGGTAGGGGCCACCAATAACCCTGAGGGTCACTGGAGCAACAGGTTTCAACACCAGATCAACTGCAGGTAGGTGAATTAAAAAAAACAAAAAACCACCATGTAGGCAACACTGAAATGAATGGTGAAAATGTGATCTTGTTAAAATAACCAATTAAAACTCTTCATAGCACAAAGCCGTCCTCTTAGAATTCTTTTTTTTTTTTTTTAAGATTTTATTTATTTATTTGACAGAGAGAGAGATCAGAAGTAGGCAGAGAGGCAGGCAGGGAGAGAGGAGGAAGCAGGCTCTCCGCTGAGCAGAGAGCCCGATGTGGCCTCGATCCCAGGACCCTGAGATCATGATCTGAGCCAAAGGCAGAGGCTTTAACCCACTGGGCCACCCAGACACCCTTCTTAGAATTCTTTAATACTGGTGCTTTCCTGGTACATTGATGATACGGTGAAATAAACTACAATCTGATTTCTACACTACTTTTAAGTGAGATTCCTACTGCATCACATCAGGTATCCCATAAATACACAGAAGCGAAGCTTGCCTTGGTACTTTCCAGATTCTCTTTTGCACAGTGTTCTGTAGAGGGTAGAACAACACACAGCCCAGATGGGACTTATTCTCTATAGCATAGCATTTTAATTTCTTCAGTACCAGGATGGGTGTTATGATCAACAACCATAAAACCTAAAACCAAATCTTTCTTCCTTTTTCGTCTGGCACTCAAGAGACAGGAAATCTAGTAAACGCTGAATGATTTCTTCAATCTTTGAGGGTTGGGAAGTCTGGAGAAACAAAACTCTTTAAATAATCCGCGACTTAGGATGAAATTCATTAAGACATTAACATTTGTCTTGTAAGTAGGACAGTTCCTTGACCACCATGGCCACATGACAAAATATTCCTTTGATATAAAAAAATCAGAATTTGTCAATCATCTGAGAAAGAATTAACAAGAAGGAAAAAAAATTAGTGTCCTCTGTAAAAGGAGCAGATGGTGACAGCCCATACAAGAAGCCTGTGGGAGAGGGACCAGGACAAGCCACCGTTTTACACCTTCCTTGATACATCAAAAGTGATGAGTTCACAGGACAGCTGCGAATTATCTGCTCTCATGATGCGGCACAAAGAGATTTTGTTTCACAACTTATGAGTTTATTTCACTGGCATAAACTAGACCCTGTCTGAGAGAACCTGAATTTCTACTAGGTCAGGCCAAAGAGTCCAACCGCTGCCCAATGCATTGGAACTGTCAAATGCCCTCCACTGACGACTTGTAAGTAAAACCATGATCATACTACACCAGGCCTATCCTAAGGCACTAATGACTTTCTCGAAGTTTATTCTCAATTTTATGGATCCGGTGAGAGGGAGGGGAGCTCATTCCTGGGTTTTCCTAGTTAACGCATGCACTCTGATTCAGACTTACAGTTACTTAAGCAAGATATAAGTTTATTTTTCACCATGTCAATGAATTCTGGAGATGAGTGCAGGCTTGACAGAACCACTTGCTGAAGACATGAGGACGTTGGTCTCCTCCAGCATTGAGTCTGACATTTTTTGAAGCTGTGCCTTTTTTTCTTTCCGTTTTAAAAGTCAGTTACTTCTTTTATCGAGATGTAACTGACATCTATGAATGTGTATGCTGTGGCTCTGTCTTCGTGATTCATAATGGCTTCTAGAGCTCCAGACAGTACATTTACACAAAGCCATCAAATGGAGGAAGGTGAGGAAAAAAAAAGTGAATGTAGGGGCGCCTGGGTGGCTCAGTCATTAAGCATCTGCCTTCGGCTCAGATAATGATCTTGGAGTTCTGGGATCGAGCCCCGCATCAGGCTCCCTGCTTGGTGGGAAGCCTGCTTCTCCTGCTCTCACTCCCCCTGCTTGTGTTCCCTCTCTAGCTGTGTTTCTGTCTGTCAAATAAATAAAGAAAATCTTTAAAAGAAAAAAAAAATTGAATGTACTTCTTTTTGAAGAAAACTAATAGGGGAGTTACACAGAGTAGTCAGACTTTACTGGCGAGATCTCAGTAATAGGATCAAACCTAGCTGCAAGGTAAGAAGAGGAATGGGGTATTGTGTAGAGATGCCAATATCACCAGTTACAAATCAGTTTTGTCATAGAGGCAGAAGAAAATGGCAACTGGGTGGTAAGCAGTTGCCTCTGTCAGACTGGCATAGGATCGAGGTAGGAGTTATTACATTTATGTAATCTACCATACCGATTTCCAGACCTGATTTGTACCAGTCCTAAGAGCTGAGGCTTAAGAGTAAGGATCCTCTCCCATCACATCAGTCACTAACACTTGAAAAAAATGCATTTTCTATATTTTTTAACTTCATGGAGTATTCTCAGAAGATAAGGAGAGGATAACACTAAGTCAAACAAATAACCAAGAACATTAAGTCAATTCCAAAATGACTGAGGTGCTCTAGTCTAGGAAAGAAATCAATTTAGCTGCATTGAATCTCCTCCTATGTCCAGGTTGGCACAACGACTCAGTGAAGGTGAGTGATATGAAAATGGGCTTGGCAAATGATTCACTCCAGTAGGGGCGAAACCCCTTGTCATTTTTAGCCTATGCACTTTGCATAAATGTTGGCTGGCAGGTTGGGGACATTACCCCTGACCTGGTCTCTTCTTACCTTTTACTGGAATCCTAGACATTGCCAAGGAAAAGCTACCAATCTTAGACTTCATCAAAGAAGGAGAAGATGTTGAAGTAGACTGGAGTGGGGAGGGCTGAAGTGATCCCAAGAACAAGGAACTTGAAAGTAACAGAGGATATCTTCAGTACTGGATATAAATCAGTGCAGGGTGAATTTTAATAAAGAGGCAGGCCATAATATCTGAAAAATACTTTTTCACTTTTTAATGAAAAACTTAAAATTGCAAAGAAGGCAAATACTGCAAACTTTTCAAGAGGTTCTACATTTATGCACTGTTTTATTTCAGTCAGAAAGATAACAAATAACAAGTACATGAGATGCTGTTCAAGATATATCTGAAAAGGAAAGAAGAGAGTACATTATAGGACTAATACAATTTCATCTCTCTGTATATTCAAAATCAACAGTGCTAAACAGTAACAGTGACGTTTTAATCTTAATCTAAAGCTGTGAAATATTCTTACATAATTCCAAGGGCCCTTCTACATCACCAGGTGAGAGCTGGAGTGCCCAGCGAAGACGATGCTGACCTGGGACTCAGAAGACCGGCACTTTAGGTTTTGCCTCTAACACAGGAAGGGAACCAAGAGGCCGGTTGCTTCCTCTATGGCTAAGTTCTTGAATACAGCTCTGATGTTCTGTGGTTCTGTGTGTGTCCAGTATCTTGGGAGGTCTTGAAATGGTTAGAAATACTTCAGAGCCATGGGCCCTAAGATTTAAGAGACCAGACAACCTGTTTCAAGTCGATGATGGAAAACATTGCAGTCCTTTTGCAATGATTCTGATCTAGAAGAAATATCACTGGGAGAAGCTAACAGGTTTCTAACTTCGGGGAGACAGCCAGGCATTTCAAAACCGTGGAAGTGTGTGTGAGCCATATCGCCCGCAGCAGGGATGAAACCCTGTCACCTGAGCTTTCCGCAGGACTCCCACTGCTCACACACAAGGGCACTGGGTTTGGAAAATCAGAAGGCCCTGGGATACTGAACGGAAGAGATACTGTAGCATTTATGAGAATCGGTGCTTTCATAATAGAGGCAGAGAGAAAAAAGAATTCCAGGTACTTTTTTTTTTTCCTGGGAAGTTAAAGGACAGGAAGATCACTATCACTGTTGCTTCTAACACCTGCCCCTCAACATGTTCCTTTCTAAAGGGAATTAGGTCTAATAAAATAAACCTAACTAGACACACTAATGAACTCTGCAAAAGGTACAAACAACTATTCACCTCGTATGGAAGCTGAATATCTCTTTTAAAAATAAGTAAGAAATATGCTGAAAGCGATTAGTAAGCATTAGTAAGCATTTTTTTCTTACAGAAGAGTATCTAAGAGACTGTAATATTCAAAGGCATGTAAATGTTCTTTGAAATTAAGAATATAATTTCAAATGATTGACTCAGATAAACATAGATGCGCCCTCCCCAAAAGAAACCTTATAATCAAATAAGGTTAGTTATTTGTACATTTCCATAGCCCGATACCTTTTCATTGTACTAGTCTACAAAGAGTCACTTAAGTAAACTTAAGTGAAACTAGTAAAACCAGTCCTGGGTATTCTGATAGTAAGGAAATAATAGTGGGACTTTAGAAATGTAGGTAAATTTAGGAGACACATTTTAAGCTTCCTTTAAGAAAGTTAATGTCTATTTTCCAGTATCAAAGGTAGGGGGTACCTTCAGCAGGCAGGAAAAAGAACATATTCCTTAAGAGAAGTATCTCCTGGGTCGTCAACTGAAGAGGAAAAAAAAAAAACACAAAACCCTACCATTTCCCTATGAAAAAGAAATCAGATTTGGTATGCTTGTGACACTTTAAAGAGCGTATTATGTGGGAAAACAAAATAAACATTTGACCTGGCAAATAAAAGTGGATTTGGAGTTTCAACCTATCTGGCAGACAGGCTGAATTAAATTCAAGTCAGGTATGCAGAGAAACTAATATAGTATTTAAATATTTGCTTAAGTAATACAGTATTTAAAATAACATATTTGAAGACATGTTTTTGTTGAAATGTTTTACAGTTTTAGTGAGGAGGATATTTTTTGAGAGAAAAAGCTTGACCGAAGCATATTTTACTTTCTCTCTTTGTCATTCTGTGAACTTCAGTGGGATTTCTATATTTACTCTTTCATGAGCCACTTTCCTTTAAGCCTCAGATAACTGTAATATCCCCTGCAGCTTTAAAAAAGAAACTAGATTTAGATTATGAAATGACTTCTGAAGTGAAATACTCATTGGCTCAAGATCAATTTCAGTGTGTTCGTGGGCATGCTGTCCGTGATGAGGGAATGACTGGATAAATGGTCTGGGGCAGGAAGCAGCTCAGGCACGATCTGCTCACTCCTGCTGCTCCCACCGTTGCAAGGCTAGCTGTACAAGCCTTCTCATTAGAGTGGGCCAGCGTGGCCCTGCCTTCCAGCCACATTGCCAGGTCTAGGCCCAGACACTCAACACAAGCTGGGTCAATCAGAGGCCACTTCCTAGATGCTTGAAATTGGTAATCCAAAGAACTGGGTCTGTTTCTGTCTAGGTGATGAAGCTAATTTGGGAGCCCTACTGGCATGATATCATGAGAGAGAAGAAAAATTGATTTCACTGGTGTCTGAGTTGTAGTTCCTGAGATCCAGCTGTATGTCTACCCTTGGATTGCTTAGAAGATACACATCCTTCCAACATGAGAAATTTGTCTATTTGTAGAGTTTCTAAGCAACCTATTAAACCAATTATAACTTAGTATTTTATAAATTTGTCCTCCTTAGTCTCTACATGAATCCATGATCTTTTTTAAAGAAGTTTTATTTATTTATTTGAGAAAAGGAAGAGTGAGCACAAGCAGGGGGGAGAGGGAGAAGCAGGCTCCCTGCTGAGCACAGAGCCCAACACGGCGCTCGATACCAGGACTGGGATCATGACCTGAGCCAAAGGCAGACACTTAACCAACTGAGTCACCCAGATCATGAATCCATGATCTTGGTACCATCTGCACAATCACAGAAAGAAGAGTTGAAATACAACTCCCACGACAACTTTCCTTCATCATCCTGAAAAAAACTGACCTCCTTCCTTTATGTAACCAACACTTCTTATTCAATAGCACACTGAATTAGATCTACATTAATTCACCATTAGGACACTGGCAGTAGCTTGGAGATAGATTACATAAAGGCCTAAACACAATCATCAATCAAGTCCTTTACCCAGGCAGAAGTATCTTCCTAAATGACCTTACAAGAAAGCAGGTGGAGGTACCAAATTTTCTCTGCAATACTGGTTTCTAAAACTAGTAGTTTTCTGTTTCCAGAGAAAATAAGCTTGATAAAAGAATTTCTAGAGATGACAAGCAGTTCTGCATCACTGAAAATCAGTGAGCATGTAAACGTTTACAATTAAAAACTAAATTATAGAATCCTTCAACTCATGAATATCTTAAAAGTTTGCTTTAAGTTAAGAATGTATATTCTCATAGAAATACTATCTTAAATGGTGGTTCATTCCCATGTAATCTAAAAAAAAGATCTTTAATCCATATGCACCTGGATTATACTCAGTTTATGTAGGGAACTGAATGGGGCATAATTAAGAGAATTTGGTCCCCTTCCCATATGGACCAATACTATGTAAAATTCTGAAAACAAGAAGTTGGTGTTTGATACCTTCTCACATTATTTTTGAAATCTCAACTTCCTACTATTTCTCTCTTGAATTTTCTTCCCTACAAGCATACAATATAGCATATCGCTTAATGTTCTTTACTCTTAAAATTGCCCTAAGGTTCAAAACTGCCTTACTCCTTACTGATCAAAACTGTTTGGACAAATTCCCTTTCAGCTAATGACTGAGATGTAAACAATGTCAATATGTAAATGTCAATGTCAAATGTCAATATATAAATAAATGTCCTTGGCCCTTCATGTGTTTTCAAAAATTTTGAAAGAAGACACAGAAATCTCTTATTGACTATTTTGAAAATTTGTGGATTTAAGATAACAATGACTCACATTTGAAAACCAAATATGATAAATCTATTATCTTTTCAAATGTGTGATTCTGCTCAGAAATTCTCTGAAATGCCAAAGAAAAGCAAATATAAAGCAAAATATCTTTGCTCAGCCTTGAAATTAGGAAGGCTAGTAATTATATACAATCAAACCCAAGAACTTCTTTCCAGATAAAAATCACTACTTTTCTTCTACTTTCCTTTTCCAGATACTCCACACACCCATTTTCCTTCTTAGCACTTACATTTTTTACCTGTGATCCTAGGCAAGGTGTAATCTCTGTACTTCAGGGTCCTAATTAGAATAGACTCTACCACATGGGTAGACTGTGATACTAGTTAATACATACACTAGGGGTTTAGAACAGTGTCTACCAGGTAGTGAGTCCTATAAAGGACGCTGCTGTCATTACTACTGTGTTGATTTCTCCGCTATACTACACATTATGTCAAGGAAATAGCTCTATTATGACTACTACTCTATATCCCCAGGATCGAGTATGGTAGTAGGCACCAAGTGGGTAATCAAAGCATATTTGTCAAATGAAAAAATACTAATTTATTTTTAAGATTGACAAAATGAGACATATAAATTTAAGTTTCCTCAAAATTTAAAAATAACTACCAAAAGATTGAAATGCATGAAGACTCTGAAATTGCAAATAAAAGGCAATTAAAGAAAACAGGCAGGGAAGCATAAAAGATAGAATAATAATAAGATAAAACGTATTTCTATGTTTTATTAAAAGAAATTAAAGAAAACAATCTTAAGATTTGAGGAAAAAGTCAAAATCCCACTACATATACTGTTAATAACAGATCCAAACCAACTGGCTCATAAAGACTGAAAGTAAAGATAAGCACAGCTATAACAAGCATAGGTATTACTCTAAACAAGAGGGCCACTTTCTACTGATGAAGGATCTGTCAATCAAGAAATCAGCAATGATCCACAATCAAGAAAAACACTTGAATTTCTCCCTCCTAAAACAGGAGAACAGGATTGTATACAGCAAAAACAGCTGAAATTTAGGAGATATTTATCATGGCAGTGAAAGACTTACTTTTATTTTATTTTATTTATTTATTTATCTATCTAACTATCTATCTATCTATCTATCTATTTATTTATTTTAAAAATATTTTATTTATTTGACAGAGAGAAACACAGCCAGAGAGGGAACACAAGCAGGGGGAGTAAGAGAGGGAGAAGCAGGCTTCCTGCCGAGCAGGGAGTCTGATGTGGGACTCGATCCCGGGTCTCCGGGATCATGACCTGAGCCGAAGGCAGTTGCTTAACCGACTGAGCCACCCAGGCGCCCAAGACTTACTTTTAATACATCTTTTGGCTTCTATTAGATTAAGTAGGGAAAAAAATTTGGGGTGCCCACAATGACCAACTGGGATGTGAAAGAAATAATGAAACACCTATTTATTTTTAATTAAAAAAAACACAAAACTGAACACATTTTACATGGACTGCCATTGCTACCCTCAGTCAGCCCACAGGCCCAGGAATTGCGCGTGCGATGGTTAAAACATCCTAAAAGAGGGCGGTGCTCATGCACACAGACAGGCTAACTGTGGTACACTCATGAGTGTGTTCAGTGAGAGGAAAGTGCAATTTGTTTCACCTTACACAGTACAGATAGATATTGTCACTGTGTCAATGAACAACAACAAGACCCCCGGTAGTAGAATCTCGGTAACATTTTGAGTTGAGATGCAGCATGAGAATAAAGGTCTTTTAGGTGACCCAAAGTCTCACAGGTTAATCCGAGCAAAGTATGTAAAAGTGTTATAGAATCTGAACACAAATAAACACTTTTTCTGTTTAGAACACAAGTGTTGTAAATTTGCTGAACTTTTCTGATGACTACTGGATGCTACCAATAGATATTTAAAGTGAATAAACAAAACTTATGTGTCCCTTCAAAGGCCAAGGTAGTAAAACTATAAATGCTTTCATTTGGCTGTTCCAAATGATGGAACGTCTATGAGTTACAGATGTCTGGAAACGTTTTCATTATTATTAATGTTTGTTTACATAACATTTATTGAGCACCTACTATATATGCTATTATGGACACGGGAGATATTGTAGTGAACAAAACAGGCTACATTCTAGTGGGAGAAAACAATAAACAAAACATATAAAAGATGGAAGATTAGTGCTATGAACAAAATATAGTAGGAAAAATGGAAAGAGAATGACTGGGTAGGTAAGGTATTATTTTTGTCTTGATTGCTCAGACTGCCATAACAAATGTATAGTGGTTTTGAACAACAGAAATTGATTTCTCACAGTTCTGGGAGCTTTAAGTCCTAGGTCAAGATGTTGGCATGGCCACATTCTGGTGAGGACTCTTCCTGGGTTGTAGACAGCTAAACTGCCTCCGGTGCCCTCACATGACAGACAGAGTTCTGGTGTCCATTCCTCCTCTTGTAAGTGCATTGCTCCCATCATGAGGCTTTTACCTCTGACCTCACCAAACCTAATTATTTCCCAAAGCCCCCATTTCCAAATAACATCACATTAGAGGGCTTCAATATATGTATTTATGAGGGGACATGATTCAGTCCGTAACTCCTTTCTGTTACAAGGCTGGGGCAGGTCTCTGTGGCAATGTGCTATTTGAGAAGGTTCTGAGGGAAATGAGAGGGCTAGAGAAGAGTACGTGACAAAGTCTGCAACTGGCAATGTGTCTGTCCAGTTAAGAGCCATTGAGAGTGGACATGGAGAAAGTTGGATAACTGACCAGTATATCTCGTTACAATGGAGATTATTGTGACCCTAACAAGAGCAATTTCTATAGGATGGTAGGGATGAAAATGGGATTCAAGTGGATTCTAGAGAGAATGGAAAGAGAACAAATGCCAACTCCTTTGAGAAGTCCTACTCTAAACGAGAGCAGAGAGAGTGTTTTTATGGGAAGGCAGGGAGATGACAGCACTTTCCTGTGCAGATAGGAACTCATAAAGTGTACTGGTGTTGTGGTAGGAACTTCGGAAGTACTCCTGTCATTGCTTCTCTTTCCTCAGTGAAACAGGAAGCAAGGTATCAGCTGAGCAAAGACAAGTCAAGTGCTAGAGGTCCAATGAGAGAGAAGTTTAAACAGTTATTAAGGGCAGTGGGAGAATGGGTACACTAAGGATGTTCTAAAATTGCTGGGCAGCACCAAGGCCAATTTGAGGCTCTTAGTTATAAATTGGAAGCAAGGCTAGTTAGCTTGATTGGGTTTTCCTCTACTCATGTTCTGCTGCTGGGACTTAGGCATAATGCAGGTATAAAACAAGCAAAGAATTGGATTTGACCAGGATTGGGGTTTTTGCTAAAGGCATGTGTGTGAGCTCCAAGTGTGAATAAATTCTTAATGCTAAAATAATCTATTAATATAGCTAATTAAATCTCACATTTTGCTTACCAGGGTTCTGGGGTCAAAAAGAGCACGGAGACTAATGATAAAAAGGAAGTGATTATTATTAATAATGATGATGTAACAAACATGTAAGAATCTCCTTACCTTGTCCATGAATCACTTACAAAAAGTCACCACATATTAAAATACCAAGTAAATTCTAGTAAATTTGTAAGACTAAAACAATATATCTAGCTAAATGGTAAAATAATACATCTAAATATATCTGACTACTATGCAATAAAGCAAGTAAAACACCTAAGAGACTCACAAACAACAAAAAAAACCCCAGCCACTTGGAATATATATATATTAAATATTCTATATGAATTAGGCCAAAAGTGATTTGAAAGTGCAAAATTAAGTATTCATGATATAAATATATAATAAAATATAATATATTATTAATAAATATTAATATTAAAATACATACAATAATATTTAAATAATAGATTAGATATTTTAAACTCTATGGGCTATATCAAAAGCTATGCTAAGAAACATTACAAAAATAATATTTCTATTTTTAAAAATTTTGCTAATAAAAATAGCAGTGAACATATCTGAGGTTTTTAAAAAAGTCTTTGTTCAATTATTTCCTTAGGATAGCACCTAGAAATGCAATTTCTGGATCAAAGGACATAAAGGTTTGTGTTTTCTTTTCACCTGTTTGACAGATAGTGCCACACTTTTCTCCAGAAAGCTGTATCAACTTATGTTCCCATTAATATATGAAATAGTCAATTTCTCCCCAACCAAGTAAAAACTGAATAATTCTTGGTACAATTTAAATAAAATACATTTTTGAGTTGAAATGAAATGTTATGTCCCCCCTCAGCTTTGGTTTGTTTTTTTTTTCTTTGCCGGGGGACAGTGGAAGTAGGGGGAGGTGTGGAGATGAGATTCAATATTATTTAAATGATTAAAATTAAAATTATTAAAATTATTATTACAAATGATTTATAAATTTTCTCATAGCTGTCTCTTGCCCCAGAGAATCCAGAGGTCTTTGAATAACTCCGTATAACCAGCTGGCCCACAGTCATCATATTTGAAGGTAAACAAGTCCCATACAAATGGATAGAATGATTTAAAAGAATTCCAAGGTGAGAATTTTTTGCAAGAATTTATCAGTTTGAGATGACTGATATCCCAAAGAAATAATATCCATGCAACCAAGATCACTCTTTTGTTACAATAAATTAAAAAACCTTCACCAGGAGTTTCTATGATTCACAGGAAAAGTTTAAGCAATATTTAATTATACAAATAAGTACTATGTTTTTCTACTTCAAAACCATCGTGGGTTTGACAATGAGAAAAATTCCCCCAAATTTCACTTGAAGCATTTTTGTTTTTAACAGAGAGTGGTAGCTGCCTTATTAGGCTATTTTCTTTTATTCTATGTATTGTAGTGAACTCACTGTAGGGCCACAAGGAACAAGCCTTCCAAGACTCAAATATCCTCCCCACTAAACCTAGATGGATAACAGGAACTCCACACAGGCTACTCCCGAGGAAAAAAGACTACAAGTTTTTCCTCTTTTTTTTTTTTTTCCCTTTTCCATCTCTTTCTCTCTTTCTTCTTCCCTCCCTCCCCACCCCTCTCTCTCCCTTTCAGTCTCTCCATCACTGGGGTAATTTCCACAGATAGCAAAGGAATGCAGTAGTATTTTTTGGAGACAGTTCTGTATGTACTGAATTTTGGTAAATAGAGTCTAATTTTAAATCATTTAAAAGCTCTGCTAGAGCAACACAACTGATGAATTATTGAATTCTACACCTGAAACGAACGAGGTACTGTATGTTGGCTAACTGAATTAAAATTAAAAAAATCAGTTGAAAAATGAACTATCTAGACCAGTAAGCTAAGTATTTGTATACAGATGTTGAATAAAAAATATATATAAAACTTAAAAATAAAAGCTCTGCTAGAGCTTTTATATAATAAGGTATTTTTTAAAATAAAAACAATGACTTCAGTGATTTTTAGATTTTTCTGTAAAATGTTTTCCCAAAGGTGGTCACTTCTGTACTTACAGCTTTTCCATATTTGAGAGCAGATCAATAGACCCATTATCAATCACTGTCTTCTATTTGAGGTACAGAATAACTACAAAACCAAATGTTCTTTCTTTAAGGACTTTTAAAAGATTAAATAAACACATTAAGAGAAAAAGATAAGATGTCCAAACTCTTAATATTTATTACTTATTTTAAAAATTAAACATCATGCTTAAAACAGCTTACTACCTGGCTATAATAATTGTGGGGGTCTGGCTAAACATTGTCTTTCATAACTTGGTAAAAGAGCCAGAGAAGTGGTGGTAATAATTAATGAATTATTCAATGGAAAAGCCCATAGTTTATCAATATAGTACATGAGTCAGATAAATTCAAAAGCAACTTTTGTGAATCTGGTAATTTGTTGGTAAATTGTTCCTTAGAACAATTTCTAAAGTGTTAGAAGGACTGAGTGAAATAATACTTTCCAACTGTATAAAGTACAATGAATGGAGAGGCAAAATTTTCATGCCACAAAAAACTCAACAGTTACCTAAGGCACCTGCAAATTCAAACTACTTTATAACTATACATCGGCGAATAACTAAAAGATTTCCCAGAAGAGGTATTTAATGGAGCAGAGAAGTGAGTAATGTTATTATTTGAAAATGCTTTTCTTTGGTTTTTAATTAATTTCAATTAATTATTTATTTATAATTACATTTTTTCAGTGTTCCAAGATTCATTGTTTATGGTCCATAGCCAGTGCCCCATGCAATATGTGCCCTCAATACCCACCATAAAATCTTGTAATACCAAATATATGAGAAAAGGACTATAATCTCTATTGCCAAATGTGAACTGGCCAGGTAGGTGGAATGCACCAAAAGTCACAGAGGGTATTGGCCCTTTTGAAACAAAATCTGCTAATTGAAGCAATAATTGATGCTCAGTGCCAGTCTGTAGACACATTTGGGACACAGTAAAAGTTAGTGCTGAAGCAGTAGGGTTAGAAGAACTTCTATAGCTTAAACTGGAAAAGCCACTTTTATTATAATTTTATTATAACTTGAACAGGAAGTTATTTGAGCAATGCAAACTATTAGCAACTGAAAAGCACCTGAAAAAGATTTGTTGGAGAACTCCTGATATGAGAAGTTCATACAGGTACATAACTAATTGCAATATCCCTTTTGCAATCCTATGTGAGTCAGAAGAAATGACAGGCTTTATATACCTGTAAAGTGCATTATTTAAATAAAATAGGAAAAAATGTTCAGATCATCCAAAGGAGAGATTAACATCCACATATATTGGCTACAAGATCACACCCATTTTAGTTACCTTATTTGGACAAATATTTACTGAAAGTTTATAATGGACACAGAACTTTGCTAAGTACAAAGGAACTGAAAGTAAAATAAGTCCATGCTCTCAAGGACCTTATTTAGTAGTTTAACTAAGGAAACACAATGAGTTATACTCTATCACATACTAAAATACCTGAACTTAGATGTTGCCAGATGGAGAAGGCTCAGCAAAGGGAAGAAAAGTGAACACTTGTTTAGGGGAACTACATGTTCAAGAGGGTTCCTTAAGCAGCGTGTGTATGTATGTGTGTTATGTGGTTATGTGTGTGCACATGCATGTGTTGAGAGGGAATACTGGAAAACAAGAGGATCAGGAATGGGAAGAGATGAAGATGAAGAGGCTATCTGAGGCAAGATAAAAGAATGTATTCATATCATGCTCAGAAGTCAACACTCTTCTGGGGAAAATAGGAAGCCATGAAAAGCAGATGGCTGGCAAGATCCAATCTGCCTTTGGGACCGGCCCTTTATTAAAAGGATAATTCTCCATAGACATCCAAACCCCACAGGTTTACACTGATCACAAATAGCTATAGTTTCATCCAGAACTCTTATGCCTAAATGAGGAATGCAGTATCTGGGAATAAGTGTAATTGCATTAAACATGATGTCATAAAGTGGCAGCAACAGAGGGAAATCATCTATACCAAACAAGCAATGATCTGTTAATTCCACTAAATAAACTACAGCATTAAAAAGACAAAAATCTTGCCACAGAATACAATTATTTTCATATTTAGAATTACTAACTTGGTGATATTAAACCAATACAGATAAATAAAAGCCGGACTATGTAACAACAATCAGCCCACCTACTGTGGGGAATGTGGGTGAAGGAGAAAGAATTGGGAAATATAATCCACAAAATATTCAAGGCAAAAATATTTTGGTTATTACAACAACCACAATTTGAGAACTATAAACATTAAATGTAAATTAGTGGTAAATCTTGTGGTGTTCTTAAATTCGATGATATTTTAAAACTCTTCTCTGCCAAGGTGTTTTATAAACAAGCTGGTAGACTGATCTCTAAGAAAACCCTTGTAATATATCTTTTAAAAGAGAAGGATATCATTTTAAAAAGGACAAACTGAAATTATTTGAGAAAGAAAATATTGATTAATTCCATAAAAACCTAATTGAATAGTATAATCAGATGTGTTAGTCAAATAAATATCCATTTATGCAAGACTCAACACAGCAGCCTGATGAGGCCCTGCACAAATGCGCTACCCCCCACTGGTAGATGCAAATGTTTAGTTTGCGGGGCTGGTGTGTGTCTTTACCCTCAAAAATGGCCCTCTGTTTTACTAAAATTGAAACTCCTTGATGTGGGGAAGGTGGAAGTGAATGGCAATCATTGTTCTATATTTTACTACCAAGTTCTGATTTAAAATATTCTAGCCCCGTAACAAAAGACACTTGTGGACATTAAATCCAAAATCTTGGTTTGGATCGGGGAAAGCATGATTATATGAGCAATGTTTCAATGCTGTCACCATGTATTTAGCTCCCCAGTAGTCTAGGGAAAGGTCAGTGAGAAGAAATCTTTTCAATTTCACCCAGAGACTAATAGTTAAAATTCTAAACCGGTCTGACAAAATGGGAAGGATACTGAAATTTTTACCATAAAGATGGTAGTCATTTGGCTAATCTTGTTCTAAACTTTTTCTACAACGAAGCATAAACCAAGAGATGAAACATCCTG